>QRFJ01000005.1:1822337-1994894 GCA_006176705.1 Cocos nucifera | reverse complement strand
TGCTTCTTCCTTGATCAGGACTACCGCCAAGGCCACCGGGGAGACAACTAGATACAGAAATAATTCTTCACTAGGTTCGAACTTTGTCAGTAGTGGGGATGAGCTGAGGTAGTTTTTAAGCTCCTCGAATGTCCATTGGCACTCCGCCGTCCAGCAGAAGTCCTTTGGTCGTCTGAGAACTTGGAAGAAGGGCGTGCATCGTTCGACCGACCTTGAGATGAAGCGATTTAGGGATGCCACCTTTCTGATCAGACGCTGAACTTTCTTGGTCATCTTTCGAATGGCTCGGATCTTCTCAGGGTTTGCTTCGATTCTGCGTCTCGACACCATGAACCCCAAAAATTTTTCGGAGGTCACGCCAAAGGCGCACTTGGTTGGGTTCAGCTTCATCTTGTGCTTCCTGAGTGCACCGAAGGTCTTTTTAAGGTCGGCGAGGTGGTCTGTCGAAGTTCGGCTTTTGACGAGCATATCATCCACGTATACCTCCATGTTATGGCTGATATGCTCTTTGAAGACCTTATTAACCAAGCGCTGGTAAGTTGCCCTTACGTTTTTTAGTCCAAATAGTATGATCCTGTAACAATAAAGACCATGGTCAGTAATGAAGGCGGTCTTCTCTTCGTCCTCGGACGCCATCCATATTTGGTTATAATAAAAAAAGGCATCCATGAAGGTGAGGAGCTCATGGCCCGAGATTGCATCCGTCAGCTGGTCGATCCTGGGGTAGGGGGTAGCTGTCTTTCGAGCAGGTCTTATTCAGCTTCTTGAAGTCGATGCACATCCTCCACTTGTTATTTGCCTTCTTGACGAGGACCACGTTTGAGATTCAGGTTGGATAATTAACCTTCTGGATGAGTCCAACTTGGAGGAGCTTGTCTACTTCTTTGGTGATCGCTTTCTGCCTCTCCGGGGCATGGTGGCGCATCTTTTCTCTTATCGATCGGTGCCTTGAATCGACGGTCAGCCGATGTTCCATGACCTCGGCATCAATCCCTGACATATCTGCTGGGATCTAGGTGAAGACGTCCGCATTTTTTCTGAGGAAGGCGACGAGCTGCCCCCGAACCTCGTCTGCCAAGTTGGAGCTGATCTGCACCGCATGCTCCGAGTTTTCGTCATTTAAGGGCACAGAGATGAGGTTCTCCATAGGCTCGCCTCGCTCCTCAGTGAGGTCGTCGCGGATATCCAGCTCATCAACAAGATAAGGATCGGGTCGTTCTCTCTTATGTAGGGTGATTGAGTAGCAGTGCCTCATCAGAGCCGTATCTCCTCTGACTTCTCCAACCCCACGATTTGTCGGAAATTTTATCTTTAAATAATAGGTTGACACCACCGCTCGAAGTGCATTTAGATCAGGTCGGCTGAGAATCGCATTATAGGTAGACAGAGCCCTCACGACCAGGAAGTCGACTTGCGTTTTAGCCAATTTTAGGTGTTGCCCTGCCGTCACAACCAAAGTTATTATGCCTTCGACTGGTACGGTGTTGCCAGCGAATCCTACCAGCGGGGAGTTCATAGGCTCCAAGCAGTCGTCGGATAGGGATATTTTTGAGAAGGCATCGTAAAACAATACGTCGGTTGAGCTTTCATTATCCATCAAAATGCGGCATACATCGTAGTCAGCAATGTTCAAAGAAATTACAACCACATCATTATGCGAAAATTGGATCCCCTGGTCATCCGCCTCGGTGAAGGTCACGGGCTCCATGGTCCTTCGCCTCTTTACCAGTCCCTCGAATCCGCTGGCCTCTCCTTGTTGAAGTCCTCCCGAGATAGTGTTGATGATGCCAAGAGGCGGCTGATCTTCTTGTTGGTTTTCTCCACTTGGTGGTAACGCCCTCAGCCGATCTTCCCTCTCTTCAGGTCGTCTTCATAGGAATCGGCCAAGTCTACCTCGCCTGACGAGCTCTTCGATCTCATCCTAGAGCTGGATGCACTCTTCAATGTCGTGACCGTGGTCATGATGGTAGAGGAAGAACTTGTTGGAATTACGTTTGCTGGGATGGGAACGCATTCTCTCCGATCTCGAAATTCGTTCCTTGATCTCCATCAGCACTTGGATCTTCAGGGCATTGAGGGAGGCGTAGTTGTGAAATCGTCGTCAGGGAGAACTTCGACGCTGGGAGGAATCTCGGTGTGCCCTTCCATCGGGGGTTCCCTGCCTCTGAGCTCGAGGGGAAGTTCGGGCTCACCCGCGACTAGGGAGAGTCCGGGAATGTGGTCGAGCTTTAGTGCGCTTCCTTTCTTCAGTAGGCCTGCCTAGCCCGCTGATTCACCGCTTGCCGCTGGCTTTATCGTCCTTAGCCTCGAAAGCCTCCTTTGTTCGAGCATAACTTTCGGTCCGAGCTAGCATGTTAGCAAAATTTCTAGGATACTTCTTCTCTAGGAAGAACGGCAAGTCATTTTTTAGAAGGCCGCCCTTGAGGGCAGCTATGGCAACTGACTGATCCAGGTTTTGAACCTTCAATGCAGTAGTATTAAATCGGATGACATAAATTCGGATAGATTCTCCCTCCTTCTGCCTAATGGTCATTAAGGAATCCGAGCCTCGGCGCGGATGCCGGCTACTGATGAAGTGGGCCGTGAATTATTGGCTCATCTGATCAAACGATAGGATGGTACTCGGCTTAAGCATCGAGTATCAATTTCTGGTAGCTTCCTTAAGGATAGAGGAGAAAGTCCGGCACAAGATGGCGTCTGGCGCGCCATGGAGCAACATCGTTGTCTGGAAGGCTTTCAGATGGTTAATCGAATCGATGGTCCCATCGTAACTCTCGAGCTATGGGAGCTTGAAGTTCGGTGGGATCGGCTCCTGCATAATTTTCTACGAAAAAGAAGGATCGGTACAAATGTCATTACCATGGGAGGAGGAAGTGTGATGAAGCTCCTCGATTCGTCGGCTCATTTCTAAGAGCCTTCGATCTAAGAGGTCTTTACGGTCTTTGATCTCCAAAGTTTTCTAGCAGAACGGGTGCGAGGCTCCCCCTGGGTCGAGCCACGATCCGAGCAGGGGCTCTCCCTCCTTTGCCTCTCCATTCCGAGGATCGGAGGTCGGGTAGCCTAAGTCGGCCATTCCTGAGTCGGACCGCACGGCTCTGGGGAGTTCCGCACCGATTGAGCTGGTGCCGGGACCTGTCGGTGCATGGCCTGTACTGCCTCCGTGAGGCTACGAACCTGCTGGATGAGCAGGTTGAACTGCTCCGCATCCACCGCGGCCACAAATGGAACCTGGGCCGCTCGGGCTGAAGTGGGAGCTGACGGATCTGAACGGGATCGAGCCACGGAGGCCGCCGATTGTCGGATCGAAGCTCTCCTGGGAGCATTTTCTCTTAGGAAAAGAACTCTAAAAGGAGAGATCTCCAGAGAAGGAAGGGAAAAATCATCGTCGAGCACTCCTTTAAGAACAAGAAAACCTCGGAGGTTCAAGCCCTTCCTCTAGCGCCAATCTGTTGGTGCAGAAACTGATCGTCGCTGAAATCAATTGGAGCCAACTGGAGCGGAGGTGGACGAGGTTCTATTGGGGACCTACAAAACAAAGTCATGTTTGGAGCCGATGGGGGGTGGCTCCGGCAGAACCCTCCGACGATCAAGTCAGCTCTGGCCAACAGAAATGGAATGCTTGGGAATGAGTTCCGCAGCGCTTAGAGAAGAAGAGAGGAGAGCTTAGCACTTAGAGACAGCATATCTGGAGGGTCCTGTTTATAGGCGAAGCCTAATTGATGGTGACGACCATACTACCTGGTAGCGAGCCGTCGAGGTCGCATGAAGTTCGATACGGAGAAGAAGGCGTCATCAGGTGGACAGTGGCAGTTGCACTGGCGGGTCGTGGGTCGCATGAGGTCGGTTATGGAGAGAGTGGCGTCACCAGTAGTGGTGGCCATGTCATTCGATTGCGGGCCGCATGGGGTTGGTTATGAAGAGAGTGGCATCGCCAGACTGATAGTGGCGGCCATACCGTTGAGGTCCGACAGCCGTAGCTCGAGAAAGCAGGCATTGGTTGGTGGACTCGGGCATATACCAATTTCAAAGGAGTTCGGACTCCTAGAGGAGTTCGACCGAAGGAGAAGCTTGGAAGGAGTTCGACTCCTATGGAAGTCCGACTGGAGCTCGGCTGCTGAAGAGCTCGGCTGGAGCGCAACCGCTGAGGAGTTCGACCGAAAGGAGAGCTTGGAGGGAGTTCGGCTTTTGCGAGAGTCCAACTGAAGCTTGGCCGCTGAAGAGCTCGGCTGGGACGCAACCGCTGAGGAGTTCGACCGAAGGTGGAGTTTGGAGAGAGTTCGGCTCTTGCGGGAGTCCGACTGAAGCTCGACCGGGGCGCAACCGCTGAGGAGTTCGGCCGAAGGGAGAGCTCGGAGGAAGTTCGGCTCTTGCGCGAGTTTAAACCCCTTTGAACTGCACAATCTTGATCTAACCTATCCTAATCTGAATAAAGTTCTAGCCACATGATCCCTGTTGAATCAAAACTTTAATCTTCATTTGAAACTCGAATATAAACTATCGGCCGAACTTGACGACATGGATTGAAAATCTCCTATTCTAAATCCAATCCAGAAATAGATGAACTCGAGCTCAGCTACAACTTAAACCATGTCCCCACATACATTCGAAATACACAAGGATAATGTTATGTGATGAGAAAATGAAACTAACAACCTTTACACCACCACCTTGTATCAGGAGACACGGAAAATGACATTGTGCCCTCTCTAGATGCAATGATGGTGAGAGTCTCATGCAATAATATACTTTATGCGAAGATACGAACAAAAATTCAGAGGACCTCAATGGTCGAGGATAGTTATGGGGAGTGGGATTAGGTCCTCATCTCTTCCTCCTCTTTTTTTTTTTTCCGGCTTAATCGAAGAGGAACAAAAGCCCAAGTCTAATTGTGATCCCTATCTTGATACCCATCATGCAACAAGGATGGCAAAAATGTCGTGCAACGTGTAATGTGAGAAATTAACAGCTGTATCGGTACGAAGGCGTGAGTCATGAGGAATTCTTGAATAGGCTAGTCTACCACATGTATTACAGACAAAGCACACACCGTATCACTAAAAAAGTCGGTGGTGCGTTGAGATGGTTGTAGAAATTTTCAATTCAACATGCTGAAAGGACATGATCGGAGCTACCAAACGAGCCTCGTTCACCGAAGCAGCTGCCTTCATGGTCAGCTACGTGACAAATCACCTTCGAAGTGTTCGATTAAAATGTCCGTGGGAGCGACCTCCATGTCTCCCGGTTCCATAGATGTGTTGAGCATTTTTAATCGTGCCCAATATTGTGCATTGTTATCAGTGATCCTTGCATTAGTTTTTGTTTTATCCTGGGTAGAATAACTTCTAGTAATAGGAACAACAATAATAGTGCAGCACAAAGATAAGGTCAGAATTTTTTGAACCAATTTGCAGCAAGATAGAATAAACCTAGAATAAATTTAGTCTGCTTTGATTTTCCAAACCAGGTTGCATGCGCACGTAAACAAAAGAGAAGAAAAGGATAAACAAAAGAAAAAGGAATCAGTTCTCTCTAGAAAATTTCTAATCTATGTTGATCCTGTTGGAGTTTTATTTAAAATAAAAAAAAAATTAAATTTTTTTATTCCTAATTTTTAGTTATTTAAAAAATTTTTAAAAAAATTATTTTTATTTTTAGTGTCTCTTTCTAAAAATTAAGATTTTTTGAAAAAAAATGTTGGTTGCTGAAGAAATACGTCGTATCTTTTTCGAACCGTGATGCCTCCTCCATAATCCAGACAAAGTCTATAAATGGGCCCTATTTTAAAATTAATAACACTCTCCATCTCCTTTTGTGTTCTATGTCCCTCTATTTTTCTTTGACATGGACTATGTTGGACATCTGGAAGAAATCTTTTGGGTTAGCCTCTCCAACGATCATGCTCGTTAGAGAAGAATCGGATTATTGTACCTTGGGAACGAGATCACCGAAGACCCGCATGTAGGGGGCGAATCGTATTCTTAGGGCAGTATTTTCAGATAATATATTTTTAATATTTTATTTCTTCTAGTACTTTATTTTGCTTTATAAAACTATTTTAGAATTATATGAATAGCAATAGCAATTTGCAGATGTTTTTGATTGATTCTTTCCAACGGATTCATGGCCAACAATTACTCAATAAGCAGTTCTTCTGTTTAATTCAATAGACAGAAAAAGAAAATAAAGAGTTCTATCTATTTATCCTGAAAAATGTTGGAGTCCTATATATCATCTCTATATTTTGGAGAAGACATTCCACGACCAGACTCTTCTATTACAACTCTGAGTCCTAAGATAGAAAGAATGCTAAATTTCCAATTTATCACGTGTGCAACTTAAATCAACTACATGCATCCGAAAAGTTGAACACTAGTTCTGTAGAAATTAGGCAGGATTAAGGCCAGATTGTATTCAACAATTGCTCCTCTCTCTTTCAAAGAATCCACCAGAACTCTATTCTATTTTGAAGTGATCTTTTGCACGTTTTATTTTAAGTAATTTGCGTGCCAAGATCCTTTTTTTTATTTTTTTATTTTTTTTTTATGGTAATGAGTTAGGGAAGGCCTAACTCAGACTGTTTTCATTAATATAAATAGAAGTACAGTAAATTAGAAGTCTGTTTGGGAATGATGTTAAAAAGAAATAGGTATTACAGAGATCTACTGAGGGAATGATTTCCAGATTAAATAATATGTGATGTAAATTTGTTGGGAATGTGAAAAGAGGTGTATCAAGTTATATGATTATAGCCTTTGCAGCAATTCTTTCAATTTGATTGTAAGCTTCTGAATTGCGGAACATGTGGCATCTGTCTTGTATTCCACCTAGAATAGGTATAGATTAATAGCCTGCTTAATCATAGATTTGTGCTGGAATCCATGGAATTCAAAGCATCATTTATTGCATTCTTTCCAGAGTGTCCATTGGGTAGCAGTGATTAAAATGTCTAAGCCTGATCGTAGAGTACGAGTTCGTTCATCTAACCTCCAAGAACTCCATAGCATGAATTGGTTTTGAGGGAGGTCTTTAAGATGTAGGTGTTGTAGTAGTATTGTCCAGATCGATCTTGAGAATGGGCATTGGAGAATATAGAATGGATTTCAAAGCAGTGATGTTTTCTCCAAGTGCCCCACTGAAGATGAGAGTATCGTCAGCGAATTGGAGGTTATGAAATCTGCTTATGGTGTCTTTGTCGCCTAAGCCTTTGATCAATTTATTTGCTGCTGCAGTGTCAAGGATTCTTTTCAATGTATCAACCGCTAGGATAAATAGCTGGGGTGATGGAGGATCTCCTTGCCTTAAGCCTCTATGATGGTTAAACAATTTCCCCGTTGTGCCATTTACTAGGACCGATGATTTAGCTATGGTTACAATGTCTTCCATCCATCAACACCACTTCTCTCCAAAGCCCCGAGCTTTCAGGAGGTTAAATAAAAACGGCCATGCAATATTATCAAACACCTTCTCGAAATCAAGTTTGAGGATGATGCCTTTGTGTTTGGATTGCACTGCTTGTGATATAATCTCTGTTGCTGTTGCAAAGATATCTGAAATTATTTTTCCTTTGATGAACCCAGATTGTGACGATGTGATGAGTTTATCTAGTTTGGTTGAGAGTCTCAGAGACAAAGTCTTTGAAATAATTTTGATAATCCCATTCATAAGGCTAATCAATCGGTAATCCTTGACAGTGCGGTCGTGATCCTTTTTTCGGAATGAGTGTGATGAAGGAGAAGTTGAGTCCGTCTAAGCTCGTTTGGTGGTGGTAAAAACTGTTAAATACCTCAATCAGGTCTTGCTTGATAATATGTCAGAAGTGCTTGTAGAAGTCAATTGGAAAGCCATCAATTGGAAAGTCTGTCTAAGCTCGTTTGCTGTTTCCAGAGCAGTTCCTCTTGATTAAGTAGACGATCTAATTTTGATTTAGCCATCTTCCGATCCTCAAGTTCTACTGCAGTAAGCATTCTTGTTTCCTCCTCTAGGTCTAGACGATTGATCTTTTGTAATAGTTGCTCTTTCCAAGACGATTCCAGGATTTGAGGTGTGAAACAGCGCATCAAAAGCATTAGGTATCATGAAACAATATTTCTGCAAGTTTATCTACAAGGAAGAAATTACTATATTAAAGAATGTGCTTTAACTAATGTACCTTATCCAATCAAATTCCTCATCTTGCAACACCTTTTCATGTTCCATTCTTTAATTTCAGTATTGATTTCTGAACATATTTTATTCAAAAAAAAAGTAGGTAATGCTGAAACCATCAAGTTTCCCTTTTTTTTTTTTCGAAAATGTAATCTATTTGTTGGCCAATATTCGGCGACTAAATGGTATGCTAACTTTTATTTTTTTGATAGACAAAGGGAGGTTTCCCACCCAAAGATCTTAAAAAAAAAGGAAAAGAGACCGGAAGGCTCGGCCGATACAAAAGGCAGGCCCTTGCAAAAAAAGATAAAGCCGGCCCCCTTGGGTCCTTGAAAACCCAATATGAAAGACCATGCCGAGGCTTATGGTTTCTACTATAAAACTCTACGGTCCTTGATTTCCCCTGCTACCTTATAATGCGAAAACTAACCATGACAAATACCCTGTCTACTCTGTTCAAATGCTGACCATTAATCAGTGACAAAGAAAGGTGCAATAACCATGCTATTCCGCTATCATAGCTCCCTTCCTAAACCAGTATCAATCATTTTGGTGGTTATAATGACCATCATTGGTCTCACTCTTATGTGATTTCAAATGATTTTACATTAAAATAATAACGGACGTTGCATTAGTTGGACTAATATTGCAGTAGAAAATAACGGGCAAATCACAAGTGATAATTGTATCAGAATATCTGCTCAATCATAAAGAAATAATGTTTCGGATCTTACCATCGTCTGATAAAAACTTGATTAATAATTTGAATTTGAAAAAAAAAATATTTTATTAGAAAAAACAGTAATATTTTATTAAGAAAACACTAACGCGCGCTCCTTGTTTTCGTTATATCATGGCCGTTGTAATGGGATGGTGCAAACCGATAAACTGTTTCTTACATATCCGCTACTAATAATAAATGATATGACGGACCCCTAAAAAATTGTTATAATGGTCGTCATTTAAACCGCAGCACGGATCTTAATGAATCCAAACTCCAAATTATTTAAACACATATATTAATCGGAGAACATGCCGCCCGGTAGGATTTCTTTGTTTTCGAGCAAAAATACCAACCTGCATCCAGGGAAGGATCTAGAAAATTTTCAACGGGGTGTCCCTTCGATAAATATTTATTTTTTAAAATAATAAAATAATAAAATATATAAGATAATAATATATTTTTATAATTAAATAAAAATTATTAATAAAATAAAATTTATTCAAAGTAGTCATCTTACAATTACATGAAAACAAGTATTAAAATAATATACATTCAATACAATTCTCTTCTACGAGTTTTCGTATTTTGAAAATGGTACATGATAGTTTCATCCATGATATTTTCAAATACGTATCTTTTTATGCATGTCACTGGACAATCATTCAAAAATTGATCATACATTCTATTTCATAATATGTTTTTGACATAATTTATTATAGAAAAAGCTTTTTTCATGCTAGCAATTGCAATCGGTAAAATCAATGCAAGCTTCAAAAGCATATATATACCAAAGGATAAACAAAATGCTTTCTTGTCTCCACTAACTTTCTTGAAAGATCACCAAACCTCTGAAGATCAACAAATACTTCATATGATTGTATATCAAAAATATAGTTTTCAAGTTGATACTCAAGTGCTCTAATATCAACACTAGAAAATTTATTAGGATAAAAGCTCTAAATGAATTCTTGGGACTTAGACATGCCACATAATAAAGTAGCTTGGTGTTTATCTCATTGAAGTGATTATTTAGCTCACAAAGTTATATTTTATCACCGTATAAAACACATCTACATGGTAGCGATGCATGTTAGTAGCATGTAAAGCTTTACGCTTTGATCTTCCTTCTTATACATAAACACCATCCATATCAGAGATATCAAGATCATGATGATAACAAAACTGGTTGGCCTTCTCCAAGAGAATATCCCATTTATCTTCTCTCATCTTCTGCAATCTTTGCTTAGACACATTCATAAGTTCTATTGCATTGTTAATATCTTGATCTTCTCTTTACAAAGCTTTTGATAGCTCATCTATTATCTCCAAAATATCGAACATTAAATATAAAATAAAAGCAAAATCAAATGAGTGTAATGATCTCATAAAAGAACGTGCTTCTTTTTTATGCATTGAATTATGAGAATCAAGAAAGATGAACTTGGGAACATCAATCACATCTGGAAACAACTCAATCAAGCTCAAAAGTGATTTATAATGGGATCCCCATCGTGTATCACTTGCTCTTCTAAGAGAAAGTTCTTGATTCAACCCGATCTCAATTTCAATTTCACCACTGCTTATTTTTCTTTGCAATTTTCATGGCATGCCTCTCGCAAAGTACATCTTTTCTCTTACAAAAAGCTCTAATTACATTAGTTATATGAGAGACCAAGTCAAAAAAACCAAATAACATCAACATGCTTCTTTGCGGTAGCCACAATTATCAATTGAAGCTGATAAGCAAAATAATGCACATAATATGTTGATTCATTGTCTTTCGATATCAAAGATTTTGGACCATTGAATTCACCTTGCATATTATTGGCTCCATCATAACCCTATCCCTGTATCCTAGATACACTAAATCCATGCTCTAAGAGTACGGAATCAATTGTTGCTTTAAGAACGTAGCACAAGTATTAGCAATATGTACAATGCTAATAAAATGTTCCTTGATAATTTTTATTTTATCAATATAACGTATCACAACTGACATTTGTTCTTTTTCAGATATATCACTAGATTTATCAACCAATATTTCAAATAAATTATCTCCAAGATCCTCGATAATCAAATTAATTGTCTCTTTTATAGCTACATTTGCAAGGTCTTTTTGGATACTAGGAGCTACCATATGTTGATTACCCAGGGCATTTTTCAATACAATAGCACCTATATCCATATTCAATTTAGCAGCAAGTTTCACAAGTTCAAGAAAATTTTCTCTATTATTTGAATCTTCTGATTCATCATCACCATGAAAAGGCATTCTTTGATATAACAAAAATCTTGCACTCGTAGTTTGAAATATACAATCTAAGCCAATATTCATTTTTTACTTGCTCTGATTGTTTATAGATAGCCACTTGGATGGATTACTGCTTTTTCCTTAAATCTTTATATTTTTTAATGGCTTGATTATGAGAACTATTACATGAACCAATATGATGATCCAACCTATCTTTTTTATTCCAATATGAAAATCTATCCAAAACAAAAATATCTGCCCCACCTTTTTTTCCTTCAAGTTTAAAAAGTAGCAACATAAACAAAAAGCTGTATTTTTTTTTATTACTATATTCCAATCAATTTGAATATTGATCAAACTAATCTAGATTAAATCTACACAATTTTTCTCTAATTGATTTTTATGGAAAAGCATGATTTCAAGGTTGACAAGGATCTTTTTGTAAGTATCTCCTTCTAACTTCATCTCGCTTATTAGGATGATAATCAAAAATTCTTTTTCTCTCTATTGGATTAGCAGGAAGATTTTTGAAATTAATTTCAATTTCATCGGAATATGTTTGAGAACTAGGATTAGAACTACTTCCACTTGCTCCATCTTGACATTGAGATGAGCTTTATGATAATGAAAATTTTCTTTTGAAGTATCTCTCCATAATTTAACTATTCAAATAAATATCAATTAACTATTCAATTAAACATCAATTAATAATTCAACTAAACCACAAAATCAGACATTTTATAGAAAATTTCATATAATCATATTAAAATTCTAGCAAATAGATAAATAAATATACATTAATATGATTGAGAGAGTACCTGATTGATATTAAATAGTAGAATAATCAAATTATAGGGCTGCAACGACTACACAAGAGAGCGAGAGAGGCTAGAGATGGTAGCTATCGAGCTGCGCCTATTCTGTTCATCTATTTTGTTCATCGTTCTTGAGAAAGATGTTCCTGAGAGAGAGGAAGCGAGAGGGTTGAGACTTGATTCATTATTAGGCGCATAGGATTTTTTTTTTTTAAAAAAGTTAGTAGCCATGCTCATCTGTTCATTATTTGTGAGAGAGAGGGAGAGGGAAGGTTCATTCATTAATTAGGTGCTTGGTTTTTTTTAAAAAAAAGTTGGCTCTGGTTGGTGGAAAAAAAAAGTTGAAGAGTCCACGTGGCTTGGTGGGTTTCAATTTTCAAAACTGGAAGCTAGGGGTGTCCTTTACATTAGAAAAGGGATGCCTCATATATAAAAAAAAATATAGTATCATATATATGTATTCTTTTTTAAAACCAAGGGGTGTCCCTAGACATCCCTTGGATATACATAAATCCATCCTTGCCAATATCGTTCCATTGATGATATCATCAATGTAGTACATGGGATCCTCTTCTTGCAGTGAAAGCATGACATCCATGATAGTAGTCTTCACTTCCCCTCCCCTATCTTCCTCTTCCTCTACTGGTGGCGGTGGCATGCTACCTTTCGTCGGCCATCTCTTGGAACAACCCATCCATCTCCTTCTCGAACCTCACCATCTGCTTCTTAACCCTGTTCACCCCCATCCACCTCAGCAGTGGTATGAAGTCCTCCAGGCTCGCCACTGAGCTAAGATAGAATATCTCTTCCATGACCCCCTAGAACTACCAGCCCTCCTTCGGCGCCCCTGTGGCCATCTCCCTTAAATACCTCTTCCTAGAGATTATCTGCATCATCATGTTGAACGTCAGCCCCGACAGCAACGACTTCATCTCCACATGTCAAAATCTAGCGGCATCCTACGAGGAGAGGAAGAGTTGGTAGAGGATGAAGCGGGTCTCGGTAGCTAGGAGGTTGGCGAGGCGGGAGTGGGATAAGAGCTGGAGGGCAAAGAGGTGGTAGAGGTTGCGCTAGTGGGGACCGTAGGGGCCGGTAGTAAGGGTGGAGGTGTTGTAGTTGAGGAGTTGACTAGGGAGGAGTGGGCGGTCGGCAAAGATGACATTGTTGGTGGTGAGGCATGCCTCGATGGCGGCAAGGAAGAGACAAGGAGGATGAGATAGGAGCTGAAGTGGAGGAGGCCTACGAGGATGGGGCTGTGGCGGGTGGCAAGGCTGGTAAGATATTGGTTGTGGGGTTGGAGCAGGAGGTGGAGGTGGCCAACGATGGAAAGAGGAGGGGGCCGTATGGTGGAAGATGATGGATTTCGTTTGGAGGAGGAAGAGATGTTTGGGGCAGAGAAAGAGGCCCAGGAGGAGCACCACCATGTAGCAACATGAAGTAGACGTCTCCATTTCACGAGAAATTGTTAGGCAGACTCATTCTATTGTAGGCAAAGCTAATAAAAACTCCACATATCAGTTGATTCTTCATGGCTCATTATGATTGGCTGAGAGGTGAAAAGGAGCCAATCAAAGTCAACAAAAATCTTTGCCTATAGTAAAATGAGTCTATCCAATAATTTTCCCCATTTGAAATTTTTTGCTCTGTCAATGGTGCAAGCATACTCCTAGTCTCATTTGTGTGGGTTCTTTTTATCATGTGCTCTTAGATTGTGGCCCCTCTCATCTTATCTTAGATTGTTCCTTTAGACTGACCAATATGATCCATATCCATCTCATCAGGAAGAAATCTATACTCATATCCACCCCATATCCATCTTGAGTTGGATTGGATTGGATCAAATAGAGAGTTCAGATTAGGTTGGGTTAGATTGAATATACCCACCTTGTCTCAGGTATACCCTCCTTCCATGTTCCGATAAAAAATCTCCAAATTCGCTTGAAAAATCTTCTCCATTAATCTTCCTATCAAAAATCTCCAAACCAGAATCTAAGAAGCTAAAACCCCTCTAATATCCTAGGGTGATCTCTTTCCCCACTGATCTCCAAAAAAGAGAATGAAATGAAAAAGAAAAGGAAGTGAAAAGCAAAAAAAAAAGATCAATCTATATGGAAAAAAGTCTTACCTTTGAATTTTCTATCTTTCCTTTGTAGGTCTATATCGGGTGGGAGGCTTGGAGTCGCCAAATAGAGAAGCTTAGATGATGGCTAAGGTTTTGTCAAAGCCCTCTCCTCCTCCTCCGCCACTTAGCTATGGGACTTGTGAAGGTTGCCATTATCACTTCCATCTCCATGCTTGCCGCTTGCCTCCACTTCACCTGCAACCCTGCCATCATTTGTCTCTATCTTTTCTCTATTTTTTCTATCTTTTAGAGGCTCAATTGGTAGGAGGCTTGGAGCAACGAAGTTGAGAAGCCTAATTGGGTGGGAAGTTAGAGCAGCTGAATAGGAAAGCTTATGATGGCTAGGGTTTTATGTGGTCATGTGGGGTTTTAACGATCGAATAGGAAACCTTATGATAGCTAGGGTTTTAGATCTTAGTAGTTGAAAAGAGAAAATATATTGTTAATCCTAGGTATGATTTTGATGAATAACAAAATATTTGAGTTTATTTTGGATACTAATGATTTGGTTGGAGTATTTAAGATAAAGTTCAGAAAGATAGGAACCCATCTCAATGAAGTTCCATGTATTTGATTGAAAGAACAAAGAAAGAAAAATAAAAGAGATCAGGTCAAATATTTTTCAAAGAATACTGGGTCATGAATCAACTCAAGAAAAGTTTAAAGTTAAATTTGGCACAATTTCAATACTTGGTACATATCAGGAGTTGACTCCAGATCAGTAGGAGCTAACTCAAGGACTAAGACAGGCACCAGATTCAAAAATAGAAGATATTATTTTGGACCTTATTGCTGGAGTCAACTCATTGAGGAGTCGACTCAAAAAAAGCAGGAGCCAACTAATGTCTCAGAAGGGCACTAGTCTAAGAATAGAATGATGAATATTTCATCCTACGACTGGAGTCGACTCATGAAATCTAAGAGCCGACTCCGGCACGTAAAATTGGCATGGCACAGAAAAGACAAAATGTTGGATTTTTTTCTCTATGACTGGAGTCGACTCAAGGCTCTGGAAAGTCAACTCCTGAATTTTTGATAGCTCTAATGGCTAGTTTTCAGAACTGCCCAGATTTTATTTAGAACACTCTAAATGGCTTTTTCTAGTATTCCAATGGCTATAAATCCATTTTTAGTATTCCTAACTCAA
Organism: Cocos nucifera; assembly: GCA_006176705.1. Classification (NCBI taxonomy): domain Eukaryota; kingdom Viridiplantae; phylum Streptophyta; class Magnoliopsida; order Arecales; family Arecaceae; genus Cocos; species Cocos nucifera. The sequence goes on along the minus strand of QRFJ01000005.1, from coordinate 1,979,690 downwards.
ATTAGAAGACTTATAAAATCATATTAAAGCAAAAAAACATAAGGAATAAAAAGAAGAAAGAGAGAAACATCAGAAAACATTCAAAAAATTATGTGTAGTCCAATCAGTGAGCTTTAAAGAGCTTTCATTGCTGTTCAACCACTCAACCAGTCATGTAATCAAGACATTCTAAAGTGAAGAAAGGGAGCATTTATTGCAAGAGCCCTCCAATAACTTAGCTTATGCATCAAAGCTTTAAATCAACTTTTCAAGAAGTTTGTTTATATTTAGATTATTGTACTTTTGAATTTCTATATTTCAAGTTTCAAAAGGGTTGAAACTTGGAAGATAGACTCATCCAAATCTTAAATTAGATTTGTACAAGCCTAGGAGTGGCTTGGGATTAGGTTTTGAGTGGTTAGCCTGTAAAACTAACTGAGTTTAGATTGTGAATTCAGAAAAAATAATTTTGCTATAATCTTGGTGATTATAATGAAATTCTCAAGTGGAGTGTTTGAGGAGTGGATGTAGGTGTTGAGTTTGATGCTGAACCACTATAAAAATCTTGTGACTTTGTATATGTAATTCTCTTTATTAGCCATAATTATTTTCTACTCTTTTAATCATTATATTTTCATCATATAAATATTCTTATTCAGCACATACACTCTTTAATCTGAAAAAGTTTTTGAAAAATCTAATTCACCCCCCTTTGATTATTCTTCTGGGCAACAAGTGGTATTAGAGTAGGTGTTCTAATATTATTTATTATTCATTTGATTTAGATTAGTTGATCAAGATGACAACCTAATTAAATGTCTCCCTAATGGAAGGATAATTCACAAATAGGCCTCTTTTATTTAATGGTTCTAACTACATATATTGGAAGGTATGCATGCGCATATTTATTCAAGTACTTGATTATGATCTATAGGATATCATAATCAATGAACCACATGCACCAATAATTATTATTGAGAGTAATATAATTCTTAAACCTAAAAGAGAATGGAATGAAAATGATAAAAAGTAGCTCAATTGAATGCTAAAGTAATGAATATGCTTTATTGCTTGATGCCAATGAATTCAATTAGATTTTTACTTATATTTCAGTCAAAAAAATATAGGATAGACTTGAGGTTACCCATGAGGGTACTAATCAAGTAAAAAAATCTAAAATAAATATGTTAGTGCATAAGTATGAATTTTTTAAAATAAAATTAATTGAAAGTATTATCAAAATATTTATATGATTTACTAATATTATAAATGGACTTAAAAACTTAGAAAAATCATACACCAATAGTGCACTTATGAGAAAAATCCTTAGATATCTTTCTCGAACTTGGAAGGCAAAGATAACGGCTATACAAGAAGCTAAGAACCTCAACATCTTATCCCTTGAAGAGCTTCTTGGTTCTCTCATGATACATGAGTTAACCATAAGGTAAAACTTGAAAGATGAAGTCGAAAAGAAGAAGATCGTGGCCTTCAAGTTCATAGCAAAGAAAGAAGATGAAGAAGATGAAGAATCCGAAGAAGAAGATGATGATGAAGAAATGGATTTTATAACTTGAAAGTTTAGAAGATTTATGAGAGAGAAAAGGCTAAACTTCAAAAGAAGACTCTTTTCTAAAGGTGAAGCTAGTAAAGATCGAGAGAAAGACAAAGATAAGGAGCTGCCTACATGTTTTAAGTACAAGAAATCGGATCATTTCAAGATAGACTATACTTTATTGAAGAAATTCTCTAAAAAAGTAAAGAAGAAGGCAATGATGACAACCTAAAGCAATAGTGAAGATTCAAGTTCAGATGAAGAAGAACATGAAGTGGTTAACCTTTGTCTTATAGCTCAAGAGGATGAGGTAACACCTAACATTCAATTTGAATTTTTATTTCATGAATTGCAAGAGACATTTTATGCTTTGTATGATGATTTTAGAAAGCTTACCTTAAAGAACAAAAATATAAAATCACTCAATCAAAATCTAATAAAAAAAGAAAAAATATTGAAAGAAAAAGAACTTATTTTCACAGAAAAGCAGAATTTAAAGAAAAAACTTGAAAAATATAAACCTATGGTTGATAAGTTCACATTAAGTTATGAAAAACTTCAAATGATACTTAATAATCAAAAAGCTATGTTTGATAAAGCTGGAATTGATTTTAGAACTCAAAAGAAGCAAAAATTTCTAAAAAAATTCTTTATAAAACATTCATCCTCGATGTCATAAAAAGTAATTTATTTTTTATGTGAAAAATCTGGATACAAATCATATGTTTGCAATTTTAAAAAATAAAAAATAATCTAAATAATTAGAAGGTATGGGTTTTCAAAGGAACCATGGTTACTAACCCTAAAGGATCTAAGATGACTTGGGTACCTAAAACCTCTACTTGATTTTTGATTGCAGGTATGTTTTGCATGAAGAAAAATCATGATTTTCCAGACCAAGTTCGTTCAGATCTGATCAGATCAAGAGATATATTTCAAAAATTTTTCTCTTGATCTCAATCAGATCTTGATTTATTTCAGATCTGATTCTTATTATTTTAATAAACAAAATAAAATAAGGATAAATTAAATCAAATTTAATTTATCTGAATTTAGGTAATCCTATTATCCTATTTGCAGCGGAAGGTTCTGGATCTAGCCACGCAAGTGCCTGGCCTCTACCGGTATCCACTCGAGCTAGATCTGGAGATCCTCTTCTTCTCTATCACACCTCCAAAAATCAGATCTGAATCTGATCTGGAGGATCTTCAAAACTTCTTTTGAAGATCAGCAATCGTCCTTTTGCAGCAGTGCAGCCTTCTTACTTTTGATCGCCTTTCTTTGATCTGGATCGCACCAACCAAGGTCCAAAACTCTTTTGGACGTGGAGAGGAGAAGGAGAAGAAGCTTTGGCATGGAGGAGGAGGGGAGAGGCAGCCTTGGGGTGTGGGATTTTCAATTCTCAATTGAATCTCTCCTTTTTTTTTTAACTGAGTTGGGCGCAGGGTCCTTTTTATAGACTAAGCGTGATCCAACTCCTCTTCCTCCCAACCAATCACAACCCTTTGTGAAATCAGATCTAAATCTGATTGGTGGGAATAGAGACCCCTGGATTCCTCCTTAGAGGGCGCCTAAGACCAGTCAAAGTTGGTTCTTAGAAGAACTCTAATTGGAATCCAAAAAGGAGATGGAGTCCTTGTCCAACAAGGACTCCTAGGCGCCTCCAACTTGGGCACACGCCTAGGGTGGCGTGCGCCCTTCTCCTTGCCAGGTTCTGGCAGGGGGACAGGCCCCCACCAGCTCTCCAATAGGTGCATGACATGTGGTCAAAAGTCAAAGTGTCAATGGTCAACGTTTGACCAGTCAAAGGTAGACTTTTGACCAAAGTCAAAGAACAAGAAATGGCAGGTGACCAAAAATGGCAGGTAATGTCTTACAAATAAGACAACCTTTTTCTGACTTGGACAACCTCCAGTCAGACCATATGAAGGCCTCTGATTTGAGCACAAACTCCTTTGGCTCAGACAGGACAACTTATTTATGATAGCAAAAGAAGAACGTTAGGTTCAATCGAGTGCTAGCACGATTTCCTTGAACCTAATTGAATCTCATTCAGATCAATTGAACTAGATCAGTTCAATTGATGATCACCAGATTCAAACCCTTGTTTGTGTGACCCAGTTAGGTTCAGTTCTGTATGGTAATGGGATATGTCATGATCTCTATCATCGACATCATCGAAACTCCTTTCGATGGATCAGAACTCTTCTGATTCGAACAGCTAGAATGATCGATCATCTAAATCATTCTAATTGCTCCCAAAATCCACCAGTGACACCTAGCAGTATATGGTGGCAACCCATCAGAGCTGAATGCGAACCTCTTGGTGCAGCTACCTGTGTGATTAAGTTCTTCTATCTTGAGCCCCGATCAGATTAGGGTTAAGGTAAACTCGTCAAACCCTAGTCTCTGTCATATGATGTAATCATTCGATTCGAGTCCAATGTGAAAATCTAAATAGAAACTCTTTCTATTATTTCACTCTACCATGGCCATGGATTTTCTGGACTTGATTCTCATGATCATCATAGGGCTGCTCCTCTACCACCGAGGTAGATAGATTCCATCTTGATGCAATCCAGTTCCTACAATGAACATGTCATAGCCAACATACACCTCAGGGTTTCATATGGCTAGGAGACCGAGTAATGGTGTAGTCAAACTATAACACCCTCAAGGTGAACTGTCGATGCACCTCAGGTCAAAGAACCAGACACACTACTGCAGCATCGAGTCAGTCATTGACGAGAAGGTAGACTCTCTAATGACTACTCGAGGTGGTCACGCTCAGTGCCCTCATTCTCTAACGAGTACCTATACTCTCGCTCCGGTGTCTCCACACCGTAGACTCAAGACTCATCTACTAAAGAGAAGCGATTGTACACCAACCTTCCGGATCAATCACCATCCTCGCAATGATCCTATGGTCGGGAGCAATTTATGAGTTAATAATGATTATTCATGTCTTAAATTTTCAACTCTTGAAAATATGAATTATCATTGCCATTAACTCAAAGGATGTATCATAGACACTAAATACACATATGTGATAGAAAATAATCTATTTATTGATTTTAGTCAAAATTATAATTTTGCTTCTAGAAGTGTATTACAAGTGTCAGCCAATTCTGGCTTCTAGGGCACATATATCTAACATTGCAGTCGATAGAAAGAAAAAAAAATGGTATCTATATAGTGACTACTCAAGGCACATGATGGGTGAGAAGGAGCATTTTATCATCCTTGAGGCTAAGAAAGAAGGAATTATGATCTTTGGTGATAATGGCAAAGGATACATCATCAAAAGTGGTAAAATATGTATCACTTCTTCTATCTTTATAGATAATATATTCTTAGTAGATGGCCTAAAGCATAACTTATTGAGCATAAGCCAATTTTGTGATAAAGGATTTAAAGTTATTTGTGAATCACTCTTATGCGTTGTCGCTAGTCCTATTGATAATATCATTGCTCTTATTGGACATAGACATGAAAATGTATACTTAATAGATTTGGATAATTCTACCACTAAAAGAGGCCAATGTTTAATTAATTGTAATGAATGCTAAAATCAATGAAAATAATTGACTATGGCATCATAGACTAGAACATGCTAGCATGGATTTGATTTTTAAACTAATTAAAAGAGATATTATAAAAGGTTTGCCAAAATTTAACTTTGAGAAAAATAAAATTTGTTATGCATATCAATTAGAAAAATAAACTAGGAATTTTTTCAAACAAAAAAAAAATCAATTTCTAGACTCCTTTAACTACTTTACATGGATTTATTTGGATTAATTAAGACCACAAGTCTAGGTGGTAAGAAATATGGACTTATAATTATAGATAATTTTTTAAGATTTACTTAGATTTTATTTTTGGTACATAAAGATAAAGTATTTTCTGCATTTACTAAATTTTTAAAGAAAGTTTCAAATGAAAAGAACCTCGCTATTATTTGTATTAGAAGTAATCATGAAATGAAGTTTGAAAATTAATATTTTGAAATCTTTTGTAATAAAATGAAGATTGAACATAATTATTCTACTCCTAAAATACCTTAGCAAAATAGGATTATTGAAAGAAAAAACAAAATCCTAGAGAAAATAGCCTGAACCATGTTGTGTAAAAACCATCTCCTAAGATATTTTTAGGTTGAAGCTATCAATATAGCATATTATATTCTAAATAGAGCATTGATAAAGCTGATATTAAAGAAAACTCCTTATGAACTTTGAAAAAATAGAAAATCAAATATTAACTACTTTCATATTTTTGGTTGCAAATGCTTTGCTTTAAATAATGGTAAGGATAACTTGAGCAAATTTGATGCAAAATCTAATGAAGGCATCTTTTTAGGATATTCTATCTCTAGTAAAGTATATAGAATTTTTAACAAACGTACACTAGTTACTGAAGAATTCATACATGTAGTGTTTAATGAAATTAACAACTTACTTTCTAGAAAAGAAGATATGGCTGATGATGATGCAAGATTAATTGAGAAAGAAATGAAGGATGTTACACTTAGAAATTAGTAACTCAAGATAATAAAGAAGAGAACAAAGCCAAACCTAAAGATAAAAATCATGGTGATACTCAAATTTAAAGTCTACCAAAGGAATGAAGGTATGCACTTGGCCATCTCAAAGATCAAATTATTGGTGATCCATCACAAGGGGTAAGAACTCATGTATCTTTAAGAAATATCAAGAATTATCTAGCCTTTATATCTCAAATTGAATCTGTTGGTGCAGAAATCCGTCGCCGCCGGAGGTCGACGCAATCGAGGCCGCTGGGCGCCGCCGGGGATCTGCAAAACGAAGTCCCGCCCGGAACCGGTGGGGTGGTGGCTCCGGCAGGACCCTCCGACGGTCAAGTTAGTTTCCGGCCAACAGTAATGGAGTGCTCGGAATGAGTTCCGTCGGAATGAGTTTCGTGCTTAGATGTGAGGAGGAGAGCGAGTCGAGAGTTCAGAGAGCTTAGCCTTAGTATGTCGGGAGGGGTCCTTTTATAGCGAAGCTTAGTTGATGGTGACGGCTGTGCCGTCTGGCAGAGAGTCGTCGGGCAGCATGGAGTTTGGTACGGAGAGGAAGGCGTCGTCCGGTAGATCGTGGGAGCCATACCGACGAGTCGTGGGCCGCATGGAGTCCGGTACGGAGAAGAAGGCGTCGTCCGGTAGATCGTGGGAGCCATACTGGCGAGTCGTGGGCCGCATGGAGTCCGGTACGGAGAGGAAGGCGTCGTCCGGTAGATCGTGGGAGCCATACTGGCGAGTCGTCGGCCGCATGGAGTCCGGTCTTGTAACAGAGTTCGGCCGAGGGGGAAGCCGGGGGAGTTCGTCTGGCTGAAGGGTCGGCCATCTGTAGAGTTCGGCCGCAGGGACGGTTGCCGAGGAGTTCGACCGCTGAGAGGCTCGAAGAAGCTCGGCTGGCCAGTTGAAGGACTTCGGTTGCTAGTTGGTTCGGCCAGGGCTCGCTGAGGAGTTCGGTCGCCTAGGGTCGGTCCGAAGGGGTTCGGCCACTTGGGCTCGCCTGGGGTCGGTCCGAAGGAGTTCGGCCGTGGGGTCCGAAGGAGTTCGGCTGCATGGGCTCGCCTGGGGTCGGTCTGAAGGAGTTCGGCCGTGGGGTCCGAAGGAGTTCGGCTGCATGGGCTCGCCTGGGGTCGGTCCGAAGGAGTTCGGTCCGTGGGGTCCGAAGGAGTTCGGCTTCTAGGTAGTTCGGCCCGGACCTTGGCGCAGGGGAGTTCGGCCTCTAGGCAGTTCGGCCCGAACGGGCGTCTGGGAGGAGTCCGTCTCCCGAAGAAGTCCAGCCGCTTGGAGTACAAGGAGCTCGGCCGTCAGGAAGTTCGGCTGGCGGTGGGAGTTCGTCCTCTAGGCAGTTTGGCCCGGACCTTGGCGCAGGGGAGTTCGGCCTCTAGGCAGTTCGGCCCGGACCTTGGTGCTGAAGCTCTTCAGCGGCTACTGGTCACATTGGGCTGAGCGTCGGGCCGGGCTTCGGCAGGAGCGGGATTTATCCCCAACAGTAGCCCCCCCACTCCCGAGTTCAAAAATTGAGGGAAGGGAGTACCAAAACAGACGACTGCCGAAGTCTTCTTCCAGGCTCCGCATTTGTTGCAGCTGAAGCTCGGGGGAGACCTCATCTCCAGTCGATGTTTGGAGTTGAAATGGAACTCGTTTCCAGCTAAAGTCGATGAAGCTGATGTTGAAGCCGAAGTAAATCTCGCCTCCTTCGGTCGAGGTCGGATTCGAGCTCCTCGGGGGCGACATTATCCTCATCAGTTGAAGTTGACTCGAGGGAGACCTCCTATCTTGCAGCCGAGGTTGAAGTGCGCGCTCGGGGGAGATCTTATCTCCTGTAGCCGAGGTTGAAGTGCGCGCTCGGGGGAGATCTTATCTCCTACGGCCGAGCTTCCCTCGGGGGAGATCTTATCTCCTGCAGTCGAAGTGAAGTGCGCGCTCGGGGGAGATCTTATCTCCTGCAGCCGAAGTGAAGTGCGCGCTCGGGGGAGATCTTATCTCCTGCAGTCGAGCTTCCCTCGGGGGAGATCTTATCTCCTGCGGCCGAGGTTGGTGCTTGTGTTAGGACGAGGTTCTCCTCCTGTTCCTAGCCGAGGCTGTTCCGGTCGCTCGGGAGAGATCTTATCTCTAGCCGAGGTTGTCGACGGTCGCTCGGGAGAGATCTTATCTCTAGCCGAGGTTGAAGTGCGCGCTCGGGGGAGATCTTATCTCCTACGACCGAGCTTCCCTCGGGGGAGATCTTATCTCCTGCAGCCGAAGTGAAGTGCGCGCTCGGGGGAGATCTTATCTCCTGAAGCCGAGCTTCCCTCGGGGGAGATCTTATCTCCTGCGGCCGAGGTTGGTGCTTGTGTTAGGACGAGGTTCTCCTCCTGTTCCTAACCGAGGCTGTTCCGATCGCTCGGGAGAGATCTTATCTCTAGCCGAGGTTGTCGACGGTCGCTCGGGAGAGATCTTATCTCTAGCCGAGGTTGATGCTCGTGTTAGGACGAGGTTCTCCTCCTGTTCCTAACCGAGGCTGTTCCGGTCGCTCGGGAGAGATCTTATCTCTAACCGAGGTTGTCGAACGGTCGCTCGGGAGAGATCTTATCTCTAGCCGAGGTTGAAGTGCGCGCTCGGGGGAGATCTTATCTCCTACGGCCGAGCTTCCCTCGGGGGAGATCTTATCTCCTGCAGTCGAAGTGAAGTGCGCGCTCGGGGGAGATCTTATCTCCTGAAGCCGAGCTTCCCTCGGGGGAGATCTTATCTCCTGCGGCCGAGGTTGGTGCTTGTGTTAGGACGAGGTTCTCCTCCTGTTCCTAACCGAGGCTGTTCCGGTCGCTCGGGAGAGATCTTATCTCTAGCCGAGGTTGTCGACGGTCGCTCGGGAGAGATCTTATCTCTAGCCGAGGTTGATGCTCGTGTTAGGACGAGGTTCTCCTCCTGTTCCTAACCGAGGCTTGTTCACGGTCGCTCGGGAGAGATCTTATCTCTAGCCGAGGTTGTCGAACGGTCGCTCGGGAGAGATCTTATCTCTAGCCGAGGTTGAAGTGCGCGCTCGGGGGAGATCTTATCTCCTACGGCCGAGCTTCCCTCGGGGGAGATCTTATCTCCTGCAGCCGAAGTGAAGTGCGCGCTCGGGGGAGATCTTATCTCCTGAAGCCGAGCTTCCCTCGGGGAGATCTTATCTCCTGCGGCCGAGGTTGGTGCTTGTGTTAGGACGAGGTTCTCCTCCTGTTCCTAACCGAGGCTTGTTTCGGTCGCTCGGGAGAGATCTTATCTCTAGCCGAGGTTGTCGACGGTCGCTCGGGAGAGATCTTATCTCTAGCCGAGGTTGATGCTCGTGTTAGGACGAGGTTCTCCTCCTGTTCCTAACCGAGGTTGTTCACGGTCGCTCGGGAGAGATCTTATCTCTAGCCGAGGTTGTCAACGGTCGCTCGGGAGAGATCTTATCTCTAGCCGAGGTTGAAGTGCGCGCTCGGGGGAGATCTTATCTCCTACGGCCGAGCTTCCCTCGGGGGAGATCTTATCTCCTGCAGCCGAAGTGAAGTGCGCGCTCGGGGGAGATCTTATCTCCTGAAGCGAGCTTCCCTCGGGGGAGATCTTATCTCCTGTTCTCGCGAGAGGAGAGATCTTATCTCTAGCCGAGGTTGTCAACGAGAGATCTTATCTCTAGCCGAAAGAGATCTTATCTCTGCCGAGGTTCTCGGGAGATCTTATCTCTGCCGCGCGCTCGGGGGAGATCTTATCTCCTGCGGCCGAGCTTGTTGCTCGCGTTAGGACGAGGTTCTCCTCCTGTTCCTAACGCGGCGATTATTGACTGCTGCTCTCCTGTCATCGCATAGTTTTCGCATCCAGAAATAATATTATGCAGAGGGGAGAATTTTACCGAAGGGAAATCGTGGACAGCGCGCTCTCGTTTGAGGGGTCGACGGGGCGTTGTTCCTCGGAGCTCCCTCGAGCAGCAAGTCCCGTCCAGACGACCTCCTCTATCTCATGCCGGCCTTCATAATTTGGACCATGCTTCTCTTGACTTTGTCGCTGGGGATGACAATCACCGATGTAGCTAGCTCCTAGCTCCTCCCCGGGGTGGCGTTGATGACGCCGCGGGACGGCCAACCTTCTTGTCTTTTCCGGTTACGGCAGTGCCTATAGCCGATCTTCTCCTTGATCGCGCATGTTTGGAGAGGCCGTAGTCCTTCAGGTCTTGGCGGTTGGCTCTTAACTTTGCCGAGAATTCGAGTTAGAGGAGCGGGTCGTAGTTGCGGAACCTTCCGGGAGGGGGGCTTCGTTCCGTCCTTGCCGGCGCCGAACTTTATTTTGGAGGTTGAGTTGAGGAGTTCGGCTTTCCACCGAACTTCATTTCGCCTTGACGACGAGCCTTGGGGGAGCTCGGCTTTTCTTCGAGCCGAACTTCATTCCTCTTTCCCACGAGACCCGCCGTGGGAGAACTTTCTGCTGCTCTTGTTCGGACGAGCTCGAGGGGAGCTCGGCTTTTCTCGCCCGAACTTCGTTCCGCCTCCAGTGAACACTTTGTAGGCGGTTCCTTTGGGGGACATACTGGAGCGTGAGTTCGGCCTTACTTGCGCCGAACTTCGTTCCACTTTCCCGCGGAAGCTTCCGCGGGAGGACTTCATACTTCTTTGTCGGAGCTTCCTCGCTGACGGGCTCATGGGTGGGTTCGGCCTTCCTCGCGCCGAACTTCATTCCGCTTCAGCGGGGGAACTTCTGCTCTCCGTTTCTCTCTTAGGGGCGATTGGGCTCCTCCCTAAGGCTGATTCCTCGCGCCCTCATGGCGGGCCTGCTGGTGGAGTCGCTACCGGAGGCTGCTGTATAGCGTGCAACGCCTCCGTGAGGCCACGGCCACGGATCTGTCGGTCAAGCAGGCCGAACTGCTTCACATCCACCGCGGGTGCAGGTGGAACCTAGGCCGCCGGGGCTGAAGCAGGAACAGACGGGCCTGGACGGGATCGGGTCGCAGAGGCCACCGAACGCCGTGCGGAAGCTCTCCTGGGTGGCGTTTTCTCTTCGAAAGAGAAAAGGAAGATCTCTGGAGAGGGAAGAGAAGGGTCGCCGAGCACTCCTTTAAGAACAAGGGAACCTCGAAGGTTCAGGCCCTTCCTTCTAGCGCCAATCTGTTGGTGCAGAAATCCGTCGCCGCCGGAGGTCGCCGCAATCGAGGCCGCTGGGCGCCGCCGGGGACCTGCAAAACGAAGTCCCGTCCGGAACCGGTGGGGTGGTGGCTCCGGCAGGACCCTCCGACGGTCAAGTTAGTTTCCGGCCAACAGTAATGGAGTGCTCGGAATGAGTTCCGGAGCTTAGAGATGTGGAGGAGAGCTTAGAGAGTCGAGAGTTCAGAGAGCTTAGCCTTAGTATGTCGGGAGGGGTCCTTTTATAGCGGAGCTTAGTTGATGGTGACGGCTGTGCCGTCTGGCAGAGAGTCGTCGGGCAGCATGGAGTTTGGTACGGAGAGGAAGGCGTCGTCCGGTAGATCGTGGGAGCCATACCGGCGAGTCGTGGGCCGCATGGAGTCCGGTACGGAGAGGAAGGCGTCGTCCGGTAGATCGTGGGAGCCATACCGGCGAGTCCGTGGGCCGCATGGAGTCCGGTACGGAGAGGAAGGCGTCGTCCGGTAGATCGTGGGAGCCATACTGGCGAGTCGTCGGCCGCATGGAGTCCGGTCTTGTAACAGAGTTCGGCCGAGGGGGAAGCTGGGGGAGTTCGTCTGGCTGAAGGGTCGGCCATCTGTAGAGTTCGGCCGCAGGACGGTTGCCGAGGAGTTCGACCGCTGAGAGGCTCGAAGAAGCTCGGCTGGCCAGTTGAAGGACTTCGGTTGCTAGTTGGTTCGGCCAGGGCTCGCTGAGGAGTTCGGTCGCCTAGGGTCGGTCCGAAGGGGTTCGGCCACTTGGGCTCGCCTGAAGTCGGTCCGAAGGAGTTCGGCCGTGGGGTCCGAAGGAGTTCGGCTGCATGGGCTCGCCTGGGGTCGGTCCGAAGGAGTTCGGCCGTGGGAAGTCCGAAGGAGTTCGGCTGCATGGGCTCGCCTGGGGTCGGTCCGAAGGAGTTCGGCCGTGGGGTCCGAAGGAGTTCGGCTGCATGGGCTCGCCTGGGGTCGGTCCGAAGGAGTTCGGCCGTGGGGTCCGAAGGAGTTCGGCTTCTAGGTAGTTCGGCCCGGACCTTGGCGCAGGGGAGTTCGGCCTCTAGGCAGTTCGGCCCGAACGGGCGTCTGGGAGGAGTCCGTCTCCCGAAGAAGTCCAGCCGCTTGGAGTACAAGGAGCTCGGCCGTCAGGAAGTTCGGCTGGCGGTGGGAGTTCGTCCTCTAGGCAGTTTGGCCCGGACCTTGGCGCAGGGGAGTTCGGCCTCTAGGCAGTTCGGCCCGGACCTTGGTGCTGAAGCTCTTCAGCGGCTACTGGTCACATTGGGCTGAGCGTTGGGCTGAAGCTCTTCAGCGGCTACTGGTCACATTGGGCTGAGCGTCGGGCCGGGCTTCGGCAGGAGCGGGATTTATCCCCAACAGAATCAAAAACTATAGAAAAAGCTGAAAATGATGCAAACTGGATATATGCAATGCATGAAGAATTAAATCAGTTTGAAAGAAATAGATTTTGGACCCTAGTTAATAGACTAAGTGACCATCTAGTAATTAGAACCAAATGGGTATTTAGAAATTAAATAAGCTAGATGAAAATGGAATAATCACTAGAAATAAAGCTAGATTAGTAGTTAAAGGGTATAATCAAGAAGAATGTATTGATTTTGATGAAACCCTTGCCTTAGTTGATAGATTAAAAGCAATTAGGCTAGTACTTGTATTTGCATGATTTATAAATTTTAAATTATATCAAATAGATGTTAAAAATATATTTTTAAATGGGTACATAGATGAGGAAGTATATATTGAATAATCATTTAGATTTGAAAGTCATACATATCCTAATAATGTTTATAAATTGCATAAGGCACTTTATAGTTTAAAACAAGCTCCTAGAGTATGGCATGAAAAACTAAGCAAATTTTTAATTGATAATGAATTCTCTAGAAAAAAATATTAAAAAAATTCTATTTTTAAAGAAGAAAATAAAATCTTATTAGTAGTATAAATTTATGTAGATAATATTATTTTTGGTGCTACTAATGAGAATTTTTGCTAAGAATTTACTAAGCTTATGCAGGAAGAGTTCGAAATGAGCATAATGGATGAACTGAACTTCTTTTTCAGACTCCAGATCAAGCAAAGTGAAGAAAAAATCTTCATCAACCAAATAAAGTAAACAAGAAAAATCTTGAAAAAGTTTAGAATGGAGAACTCAAGACCAATTGGTACTCCTATGAGCTCCTCTTGCAAATTTGATAAAGATGAAAAGAATAAGAAAGTTGATACTAAATTATATAGAGGTATGATAGGATCATTGCTATATCTTAATGTAAGTAGACTTGACATTATGTTTAATATTTATACGTATGCTAGGTATTAATCTGATTCTAGAGAATCTCATGTTTTAGCGGTTAAAAGAATATTTAAATATTTATCTAGCACACTCAATGCTGAACTTTGATATGATAAATTATCATCTTTAGAATTAATTAAATATATGGATTTTAATTTTTCTAGATGTAAGTTAGATAGAAAAGATACCAGTGGCACTTATCAATTTCTTAGAGTTAATCTAATTTCATAATTTAGTAAGAAATAGCACTCGATAGCATTATTTATGATGAAGCTGAATATGTTGCTGCTGAAAGTTGTTGTACTTAAATCTTATGAATTAAACAATAACTTGAAGATTTGGCATAAAATTTAATAAAATTTTAATAAGATATAATAATACTAGTGTAATTAATTTAACTAAAAATTTAATTTAACACTTAAGATTCAAACATACTGAAATAAGATATTACTTTATAAGAGATCATGTGTAAAATAATGATGTGATGCTTGAGTTTATTAGTATAAATAAGCAATTAGCAGATATTTTTACTAAATTTTTTAATAAAATGATATTTAGTATAATTAGGAGAGAATTAGAAATGCGTTATCATGCCCAAATCTAGATTCTCTTGATTTAATAGTTCTCATATGATTTAGAAATCTCTTTAATGCTCTCTAAGGATCCTATCTAGTGAATTTACTCATTGATTCAAAATCATATCCCTTTTCTAAATTTTCTCAAAATTCTCATATTTTATAAGCCTATTAACTCATCAGACCCAATTCTTAATAATTTCTCATTTAGATGATCTATTCTCTTTTTGTGGAAAATTAAAATTTTACACCACTTAACCTAGAGTCGACTCATGCTTAAGTATAAAGTCGACTCCCGTTAGAGACTCATGAAAACCTGGAGTCGACTTATAGTCGAAAACCACGTTTTTAAACACGAGTCCTCTCCTTCTCTTCTCACTTCACCCCTTCATTATTCAACCCTAGACCTATTCCAAAGCCATGAGAGACCCTCCATTGATACTTCTACTTGTCATCTTCTCGATTTTTCTTGGATTTTTTCTCTACAGTGCATAATAGGGCCTAGGGTAAAGATATGCATTGTTCAAAAAAGGTTAAATCCAATGGAGCAGCAAGAATCTTCAAGAGAAGGAGACTCCGACTTTGATGGAGGTAATACCATTTTCCAATCACCTTCTTCTCCTTCCCCGTCACTTTTGGACCGATTAGTCACCACCGAGAGAAATGTGGATTTTAGATTCTTTGATCAGGAGGGTTTAAGAATCAGCACCTGGATTTGCCACTAATAGTAGGAACAATTCTTCTCCATAAATTAGCCCACTTACCCTCGATTAGTCCATGAATTCTACCGATGCATGACTAGGAGAATAGATGATCTAAAATGTATCATGAAAGGAGTCACTTTTCTTCTTACCCCCACTAGATTTGGATAAATTTGGGAATTGTCTACTAAGGGAGTAGCACCATAGCACCCATCTGATAGAAATTTTGCCTTTAGGTTGATTATTAGATTGAATGATACTTAAGGAATCTCAATACTAGAAGCAAATAGCTTGTCGATTGGGATGAGGGTACTTAACCACATAGTAGCATGGATCATCTTTTCCAAGATCGATCAATTTCATTTAGTTCTAGACAGGATAATTGGCATCATGGACTGCATTATTCAAGGGCAGCAACTCCACCTTCCATTACTAATTTTTAGATAGATGAGGGATGGTGTAGGCAGAGCTAGGGCATGCCTTCCTTCTAGTATGGCCCTAATGTCTTCAGGAAGATTGGGATAGATTTTGATGGGAAACTCTCAATTAATTTGAGGCATATAGATACTTATGGGGAGAAGACACTTACAAGAATGAGTTATCGAAGGTTGAATGGCAGATGGATTAAGAAAGCATCTTGATAGGAGTAGCCATAGATGGTTGTATTTCTTATATTGTATGTGGATGACATTCTCTTAATTAAAAATAATATCCCTACATTATAGAAAAAAGATTTGGTTATTGTCACAGTTCTCCATGGACTTAGAAGAAGCATCCTATATCCTAGGGATGAAGATATATAAAGATAGATCTAAGAGATTACTTAGGTTATTTCAGTTCACATACATTGATACTATGCTAAAATGGTTTAGTATGGAGAATTCTAAGAAAGGCTATCTATCGATAGACTATGAAATTTCTCTCTCAAAAAGAGAATGTCCGATAATATCTCAAGAGAAAGAACATATGAGTAGTATTTTATATGCCTCAGTAGTAGGATCTATCATGTATGCCATGACATATACGAGACTAGATGTGGCATACTCACTAGGGATAGTGAGTAGATACCAGTTTGATCTAGAAGAAAATCATTGAAAGGTTATGAAAACCATCCTTAAGTATTTGAGAAATATTAAGGACTAGTAGCTCGTTTATGGTGAGTCATATTTAAAACTTATGGGATTTACAAACTTCAATTTTCAATCTGATCACGATGATAGCAAGAGTGTATCAGGATATATGTTTATCTTTAACGATGGAACTATTTACTAAAAAAGTTTCAAGTAGCATACTATGGCTGACTTAGTTTGTGAGATAAAGTACATCATGATATTTGATACTAGTAAGAAAGCTATGTGGCTGAGAAAATTCATCACTAAGCTTGGAGTGGCATCCACTCTTGATGGTCCAGTTCTACTTTACTATGATAATACTGGAGCCATTGCTTAGGCGAAGGAATCGAAGACACATCAGCAGATGAAGCATATTCTGCATCGCTGTCATCTTGTCTAGAAAATCATGGATCGAGGTGATGTTGAGCTTTAAAAAATTGATGGAAAAAAGAACCTAATCGACCCATTCATTAAAGTCCTTACGATAAAGGAGTTCGATGATCACAATTCAAAAATTATTATATAATACTGTACAGATTGACTTTAGTCTAAATAAGAGTTGTTGGAAATTATGTTTCAAAGCTAATCGTCAGTCTGTTGATGGTTGAACTCATTTTTATAATTATATATAAAATTATTTATGAATAAAATATTATTTTGGCTTTTTCATCATAAGTTGTGCATTTTCTTTTAATGAACTCTTATGTTATGATGAAGTTTTTAGGACTATTTAAAATTGATAAAAAAAAATTTATCATTGAGTTCTTAAATCTGTTCATAATCAAACGATATGCTATTACTAAGACCATAACTATATCAAGTATAGGTCATTGTGTACCATATAGGTTAATTATCCTCTTAACCAAGGAGTGTGGAGATACTGATATGATATATAAGTGAGATGTAGGAGTACATCAGCATTGAACGTGACCAACTCTATAGCATTCTATTATCAAGACTTGCTCTGAAGGGATATGTATATAAGTGTTCTTTTGATTTAAAATCACCACAGTGACTTGCAAGCAACTAACTATACTTTGATGCCAGACTACTTAAATTTCTAATTTAGTGATACAAGATTTTTGGCAATAGGCAAGTACTTGTGAAGTTAGTGTGTGAGTGAAGATGGGATTGACCATTTTTGATTTTAAGAGATGTATTACATTGTGTTTCAATTTAGCAAAACCTTAGCTAGGATAGCCTTTATGAGAAGTCACAGGACTAATTAGATTGAGATACATTTTGGATGTACTTATTCAGAGTTGACAGTTTAACTCTTAGTCATTCTAAATACAAAGATCAAAGGAATTTATTATATGGTAACCATATTCTAGTAGATTCTGAATGTTGCGTTGCAACTATTCGACCTATCTGAATATCGGATATCATTGTTAAATGATCACATCGATTGGTATAGAGATTTATTTATATGCTACTAGCTTAGGTTTGAATCTATAGGATCACATACAATAGTGTTCCTATCTGATCTGATGGCTGATCGATGATTAAGAATCATTCGAGGGTATAATCATCAATATGATTGATTATTAACTTAATGTAAAAGTTGCAATAAAATAATTTGCTAAGTGTTAGTGAATTATGAGAGAATTAATTAATAATTAGATTATTGATTAGCTTAATTTAATTGAGCAATGAGGTTTGGTTCAAGTCTAATTGAATTAGATTCAATTGGGTTTGACCCGATTAAGTTATAAGATAACCTAATCGCTAAGGAAGATTGATTCCTGATTTGATCATAGCTTGAACTCAATTAATTCTTAATTTAATTAGAATTTAATTAAGATAGTTTAAGCCTAATTTGATTAGATTTAATCTGATTTAATTAGGTCAAGCCAAACTAGTTTTATTGGAGACCTAATTGGATAAAGTTTAGAGTCCAAATAAATTGGATTGCTCCCTAGCATTTTGACTCTTTGACCACCACCCATTCCTCCACGAGAATTTAGATTCTTGTAAAGGAATTCACATGCCCATGAGGACTCATGTCCCTTCTCTTCATACCTAAGTGGATAAGAATGAATTGGTTATCATTTAAATTCAAATGGAATTTGAATTTGGATGAGAAACCAACTCATCCTTATCCTTATCCCATGCCATTCACACGTTTCTCCACTTTCTGACCAATTTAAATGGGAATGAGAAGGAGGCATGCGCTACCAGAGAGAGTCCTTCTAAGTGTGAAACTCTTGTTTCGAGGCATGTGAAACTTGGGATTTTACCGAGAGAAAATTCTAGAGAGAGGACGCTTAGGGTTTTGGGAATGTGCTCTCCTAGGGTTTTGACCTAGGATTTGGAATGTGAGATTTCGAGTACTATGAGTATCACCAGCCCATCATAACTTCCTATACCACTTCACCATCCTTCCTAGCATCCTTTCTGATCTCCTAGAACATCCTGATGATTAAAAGAAGGTGATAGACTATGATCGACCATTGAAAGTTCCAATGAGAAGTTAGCACTCCAAAGGAGTTGATCAGGATCCGAAGCTTCATATGGACGATCTGTAGAGGCTGAACACTTTGTGCAGCTAAATCATGATGTGAAGAGCTCTAGTCCATAGATTTTGATTGTGGAGATTATCTACTCACACTCAGGTATCATATTCCTGAATACGAGTAGAGTAGTAAATAAGATTTACTGCTTGTTACTTTCAGATTTTTATGTGCATGTATATCATACCATGATCCTAGATTAGGATGTTTTATGATTAGATCATTAGCATGTTTAGATTAATTAGATTAATCTTTAATTTTTCACTATTAATTATTTTGAAAAAATTTTTAAAATGCATGTTAGAAATCCCTATAATTTTTCTTCACTTGCCAGCTTCCCAAGCAACCCTATCGGCATCAGTTTGCTTATGTCTGGCCTTCACGAGGGTAACTTCAGCTAGATCGACTTCTTTTTCTAACTCGATAGTCGTTCGACTAGATTCTTCTTATTTCTTCTTTAGTGTCACCTCTAATGAGACGACTTTATCCCAGAAGGAGCTAGCTCAAAAGTCAATCGAGCAATTTCATCCTAGTATTTACATTCGTGCTCTTCAACAGTGCGAATGACTTCCTCAGCTACTTCCATCCAAGCTTCAGTGGATTGAATCTTATCCTCTAAGGACTGACTAAGTCGACCAAAGCTGGTCAATCCCTTATAGAGGATGGTGGTATCATGGACCAGCTGCAAAACAAAAATCAAGAATTCTCTAAGAGTTTGGGATGAAAGAAAAACAACAAGGGGACTACTTTGTTGGACTTACCAAGAGAATGGATGAGTAACACCCATTGATGATCCCATCTAGTGGGTGCGACTTTTGCTTCTCCTAATTT
Organism: Cocos nucifera; assembly: GCA_006176705.1. NCBI lineage: Eukaryota > Viridiplantae > Streptophyta > Magnoliopsida > Arecales > Arecaceae > Cocos > Cocos nucifera. The sequence goes on along the minus strand of QRFJ01000005.1, from coordinate 1,960,481 downwards.
GTTGGGAGCATGACCATCTTCATTAGCTCCTGTGCTAGTTGATGATCATCTAGCATCGATGAATCTTTGGGGATGTGCATCCCCAGGGCAATGAAATCCTCCAAATCTATTGGAGGAGGGTTTGATAGTGAAACAAATCGCATGGGAGCTTATGCTCAGCTTGCTCCTGATGATCCTAGAATTACAAAACCTCTCTCAGTCGATGTCTGATAGCAAAGGGAGGGAGAAGATAAAGCTCGAGAAGATCCCAAGATAGAAGAAGGTGGTAGGGCCGATCTTATTGGTGCCACCTTGACAATCATCAAATCATCATCTTCCTCAGATGGAGCGACAGTTGGAGAAACTGGTGCAAGTGGTGGAGTAACTCTCAGAGATACGATGGCTCTCGGCTCCACCAATGAAGACTCTCCCCGCTTCTTTCTCAGAGGCTCCAAGGAAGATTGCCCCTCGGGTCTCTTGGGCCTCTTATGAATAGCCCGTTGGATGGATTCGGCATTAATCCTCATCTCTACAAAACTAAAAATGATAGTTAGCATCAAAAAGTGAGAACTACTTATATAAAGATATTCAATAATGTGAAGAAAAAGCAAGAAGTCCAAAGGAGTTAACCAGGCTCAAGCTAGTGTCGTATAAAGACTGCTCTGACAATAATTCCTGTTGCTTTGTAACTTTGACATCCAACAGCATGTTATAATTCTCTTTGTCCCTATCGACTATGACTTCATTCTTATTTGGAGATAGATTAGGAGTGGACCAGAAAGAGTGGAAGCCCCACAGATGATCGGCAAAAACATAGAAAAATCTATTCTTCCACCTATGGTGGAAGAAGAAAGTCCGATAATGAACTGATGACAATATCGGAGATCGAAGAACTACCATCCACATTTTCGAGGATGTTTCTTCAAATAAAATAGAGCATGAAAAAGAGAAATTCTTGGCTCAAACTAAAGAAGACTATAAAGAACGACAAATGAATAAAGAATCTGAACAAAATTTGGTGCCAACTGAGTTGGAACTATTCGGTATAAGTCGAGGACATTGCAGATAAATGGATGAAAAGAAAAATGAAGTTTCGATCGAAGCAATTCTTCATAAATGGCAAGACAACGATTCAGTGGATGGACTACACAACTATCTCAGCCTGGGGCCAAGAATTGATATCGGCTTGAAATTTGATATCGGTCGACCAACCACCAAACATCATCTCTCGATAATTTGGATCTTTCATGAAGAGAACCTAACAGACATTCAATGATCTGCTGATAATCCGATCCTTCAGAATTAGGTCGAACATGATGAGGAGACATGACTTCCTCAAGATTTTTCTAAGAAATTGTAGTGACTCTTTCATAGAAAACAGGGACTTGAGAACCTTGATCTCTCACAAGGTTCTCACCTCTAGACTCACCTTGAGAAGATGACATTTTTAGAGAAAAACAGGAACTACGATTGCGAAAAGAAGGAAGAAAAACACATAGGGAAAACCACTAAGTTTCGGATCAAAGAAATAGAGAAAAGAGGAAAAAAGAAAGGAGAAAATGACCTTAACACAGCAAAAGCACCTTTCTTGAAGAAGAACTCGACAGAACAGAGATCTTTCTCTCTCCAACTATAGCCAAGAATTCTTGAAGACGAAAGAAAATAGAAGAAACCCTCAGAAGGAAGGTCTCCACTATTTATAGATAGACTAAATGATTGAGATTGAAAGCCTAATCTTGTCAACACCCGAGATGTTGACATGTGGCAACAATCTCAGTCGAAGAATTTTTTGGTCATTTAGCACACCACCATTAAGATCCTGTCATATAAGCCAAATCCACGAGAGCGACTTCCAAACCAATTCGGTGAAGACATGTGGCCAATCATGCCCAACCCAAGGACAATCGAGTGGATCCCATGAACTTTTGCAATCATTACGCAAAATGACTTCGTAGTCTATGCCTATTATTGCCGCATGACTTATCAAATGATAAAACGGCAAGACGCATCTTCTTGAGACAATATTAAATAAAGGCAGTTGAAAAAATGACATACCAAGTATACAAAAAATTAAGCACAAAAACCAAAAAAATCTTGTCAACTCCCTTCATCGACATACTTTAACGGACTTACTTTATCGGACTTGCAAGTAGGGGGCAACCATTGGTAGAAGATATTCAGCATTTTACATTCAGATATTTACCGATGAAGTATACAACATTAATAATTATCTTCAATAACTAAATGATAGCCAACTAACTTCATCCGATGACAACTGATAATTGGACAAAGAGAATTGATAATCTATCAAATGCACACAACCACTCGACGCTTACTCGATTGACTAAGTTATTCGGTCACATACCAAATAATTTGAAGATCTACAAAATATAGTTACTGTCGATCCATAAAACTAAAGGTCGAAACCATTACCGAATATGGGCATTAACTACCCATAACTAATCGAACATTGGCTCAAAGTAACTACTCCATCATGGTCCACAATTATTAACTCTCCACGTTTTTAGGAGTTACACAATAATGGCAATCTCCACTCTTATAAAAGGGCAGGTAAGAGGGGACCAGGGTTAGCAAATTATTCCATCTAAAAGCTCTAGTTTTCTAATTTTTTCAACTATTCTCTAAAATCTTCAGCTAACATAAGCATCGATGGATCCTCTATTGGTAACCACCGGCAAGAGGACTTCAGGTTGCAAGCTCTCCTTCATAAAAATCAAGACGCACTTACTTGGCCATTGACCGATTGTCTTGCCGAACATTTTTAGTAGCAATAGATAAAGCTTCTATTTTTTTACACAATGTATAGAAGATTTTATAGAAGTTATGTATATATTTATAAATGTTCATACATTTAAATGTTTTTCACATGGAAACAGAGAAAAAAAAGTAACAACATTGACAGAAGTTTGGAATCATGATGATAGAAGACAGGAAAGCTAAGCCATCCAACAAGCTTCATAAAAATATCCACAGTAAGCTCTCCCCTCTAGATGAATCAGCATTAGAGTGTAACCCATTTTTATACTTAGTAGCCTACTTCTTTAAATCTTCAAATTCTTGCTTCTTTCAACTAATACTTCTTTGTCTCACCATAGTTGTCCAACCTTTCCCGAAAAATTTGCATTTGCATTGTAGGCTCCATACAAATATTCAAAATACTCTTTATATGAAAAATTAAATTACTTTTTTTTTTATGAGAAGGAGGTTAAACCTTCGTTGTTTATTTATACATATATAGTTTCTTTACATTAGACTTGTAACAAGATGTAACAGCACTCATATTAAAATGGTGACTGTTGGGGCCATCAAAATCTACTCCCCACGATTTTATGTCAACATTTTGATGGTATGGTGGAAGCATTGAATTCCCGACTAGCAACTAGACAAACCACCGACTATCTATCAGAGATAGAAAATCAAATGACTCCCAAGTGGATAAGCCAACTGTCAATCAGTTTCAATACTTGACTCATTATCGGCAACAAGATTGTAAACCAACTACCAATCAGCAAATCAATTAACAGTCAGTAACTTTCAATCGACTTTCTTCAAAGAACATGATGAATTTAATAATTGTATAACTACTGATCAATCAGAACAACAAAACCACCGATGGTCAGTCAGGTCAATAGTAATGCCATCACATAATCGGCTTGATATTTACTGATATATAGTCGACGTATCAAAAACCACTAGTGTAGGAAGCACATAATGGCCATTCTATGATCAAATAATGAGCATTAACTACTCACATAATACCAAAATAATTGAAACCCATGATGCCTAACCATTATGAAATGGAAGGTAAACGAATAGTATTGATAACACACTTCTGTGCTAGACTCTATTAGACTTTTTTACTTTTCAATTCGACCAAATTCTTCCTCTCTAACTTAAGCATTGGAGGGTTCCTATTGGAAATAGCTTCGATCAATGAGGACTTCTCTTGCAGGTACTTTGCTCCGACAATAGGCATAGTAGGGATTTGGCTGTAGCTGATTAGCATGCTAGAAAGGGGGCAGAAAAAATATTTTTGAATCTGACATAAACTATGGCAAAAACTAGAGTCCAAAACTCCACCGACTCTACCAGACCATCTTCCCGTTGGGAAGATCTCTCTCTTTCACTTTCAATGGCAGAGCCCAGTTCTTTGCATTTGGTCGTCACAACAGACACCCAAACTTAGCAACTTGCTGCACTGATGCAACAAATAAAAGTGCTAATGGAGATAATTCATAACCTTTAACAACAACAGTAACTGGAGGTGGTAGAGCTGGTGGCACTTATAGTGCCATCCATGCATAGTCGCCATGCTCTACAACAATCTCCTTCCTCACCATCGGAACGATGACCGACACGATAGTCCCATCATGTTAGAATATCGCTGCCTCGACACTCTCACCATACCATCCGCCACTCATGATGATCTGCTTTTCCTTCTCATCATCATAGTATCAAGAAAGAGAAGAGGCCACGTGTACCCTCTACTTCTCAATCCTCGAGTTCTTCAAGGGGTTCTACCCTTGAATTCTTACAGCAGCGGTGACTCGATAACTACAAACATAAGTTTGAAGAAATCGACCATCAACTCATCCAACTTTGGATGAATAATTGAGGGGAGGGGTCCTAGTGACTTTGGCACTCACACCACCCCTCCTTTTTTTCGACATATCTTGGATGAGCTGATTTTGTCTCGATTCAAGATGCCATAAATGGAGTCATACGATGGTTTCGCAGATCTGATTAATCATTTAGAGAGTTACAAGACTCTCACTATGATCCAGAGGGCTTTCGATGTCCTCTTATGCAAAGACTTTCTGGCAACCATTTGGAAGACTCACTACAATAAAATAGATTTTTAGCGATGCAAAATTTTTATCGCTAATAATCAATTTTCATCGCTAATAATTATTAGTGATGAAATTTTCGTCGCTAACTTTTAGTCATAAAAAATAGGATCGCAGATAATTATTAATGATGAAATTTCTTTTTTGTCGCTAATAATAATTATTTACGATGAAAACTTTTCATCGATAAAAAATTTCTACATTTCTATAATAAAATTATTTATGATAAAAATAAATTTTTTTCCATCATAAATAATATTTTTATCGATGAAAAATTTTTATCATAGATAAAAAATTATTTATGATAAAAATAATTTCATCATAAATAATAATTATTTATGATGGAAATAATTACATCGCAGATAATGATTATCTGTGATGGAAAATTTTCATCGCAGATAGTTGATTATCTGCGATGAAAAATTTTCATCGTAGATAGTTGATTATCTACGATGAAAATAATTTCATCATAGATAATCAATTATCTATGATAAAAATTTTTCATCATAAATAATTACATCATAAAATATATTTTTAAAAAATAAAAAAATATATTTTTATATTAATTTTTTTAATTTTAAAAAATAAAATAAAAAATTTATAAATAAATATCATCATTTCATTCATCCATAAATAAACATAAATAAATGTCATCATTTCATTCATCCATAAATAAATTTTATTTTTCATTACATAAAAATTTAATTATAAAAATATATTTTTTTATAAATATAAAATATCCAAAATAAAGATATACACTACTATAAAAAGAGTTTACGATAGTGCATACTATTACAGTAATTTTCAAAATTGCTGCAATAGAGTATACGATAGTGATTACAAAGAACCGCTGCTATAGGACCGACCTATGGCAGTGGTTATAAGAAATCATTGCCATAGTTTGACCTATGGCAGCAGTTCTTTTTAACCGCTGTCATAGATCCGATCTATGGCAGTGGTTCTTTGTAACCACTATCATAGGTCCAATTTATAATAGTGATTTAGGACAATTGCTGCCATAGATTGGATCTATAGCAGCGATTCCTTATAATCGCTGCTATACGTTGATCTATGACAGTGGTTATTTATAATCACTATAATATATTTTTTTTATTTTTTTTAAATATTATATAATTTTAAAATTTAATGTCTATCTTCATCATTTATTATCTAAATAATTATTATTAGAGTATCATCACAAAAGATCACCTCGAGCTAATGGTTCTAGCTTCATCAATAAAAAAAATTTGATTTTGACGATCACGAACGACGATGCGATAATTTGATAGATGGAGATCTTTGATAGGTTTGAAAACTTGCAACGATGATCTCAGTTATGTTTGTAGCATACTATCAAAATTTTACTTCAATCGGATATTCTTATCTTGGTCAATTTAGTACAGGTTAATTTCGATCGTTAAATGATAAACGAGTGATCAAAGGACCAAACGTTATCCGATTATGAGATAATTTTTTTTATAAATGATCTTGACTACTACTTTAATCATTTTTTATGATGGTGATTATAAAATTCAATTCATAAGACTAAGAACAATCTAAAACTATAGGTTGCCTAATAATCATTTTTGAACTCTGTTGGTTGTTATATGCATGTGCTCGTGCTTTTGCAATATCTGCTTAACATAAATGATTCATATAAAAATAATTTAAATTTTACTATCATCATCATATAAAATAATTAAAATTATAATAAAAATTATTTAACTAAAAAATTATCTCATAATCGAACGTCGTTTAGCCCTTTGATTGTTCGTTTCTAATTTAACGGCAAAAATCATTCCATACTAAATTGATATGATAATGATATTCAATTGAAGTAAAACTTTGATAGTATGCTATAAATGTTATCGAGATCATCATTATAGATTTTTGGATCGATCGAAGGTCTCCATCTATCAGTCATCGCATCATCATTCGTGATCGTCGAAATTAAATTTTTCTAATCGATGAAGCTAGGGCCATCGAATCGAGGTAATTTTTGGTCATGATACTTTAATGATAATTATTTAGATAATGAACGATGAAAATGAGTATTAAATTTTAAAATTATATAATATTTAAAAAAAATAAAAAAAATTATTTTCAACCTACGATAGTGGTTATTGAAAATTGTTGCTATAAATCTATGATAGCTGTTATGAAATCGTTGCCGTAGATCTATTGCAGTGGTTTTCAGTAACCGCTACCATACATATATGGTAGTGGATTGAAAATCGCTGCCGTAGGTTAGGTTAAAAATTTTTAATTTTGCTTTCCTCCTATGCACGCGCTCTCTCTCTCCCCTCCTCTCCATCATTGGTGAGACTCCATGCATCCCACTGCCGCCCGCTCCCCACATCCCTGACCGTCGCCCGACCGCCCACCCCTTGCCCTCCCCGACTGACGGCCCCCACCCTCCCCATCCCCAATCGCGGCCACTTGCCCCTTGCCCTCCCCATCCCCGGCCACCTATCGTCCGCCCTCCGCATCCCCGACCGTCGCCCGACCACCCACTGTTAGATATGTGTGCCCTAAAAGTCAGAATTGGCTGACACTTATTGTATACTTCTAAGGATAAAATTATAATTTTGACTATAAATAATAAAATAGATTATTTTCTATCATAATATGTATTTAGTGTTTGTGATACATCCCTTGAGTTAATGGTAATGATAGTTCATATTTTCAAGAGTTGAAAATTTAAGACATGAATTTTTGTTATTAACTCATAAAATACTTCCGACTGTAGGATCATCACAAGAATGGTGATTGATCTAAAAGATTGATGTACAATCACTTCTTTATAGTAGATGAGTCTTGAGTCTATGGTGTAGAGACATCAAAATGAGAGTACAAATACTCATTAGAGAACGAGGGCACTGAGCATGACCACCTCAAGCAGTCATATGGAAGTTTACCTTCTTGTCGATGACTGGCTCAAAGCTACAGTGGTGTGTCTAGTTCTTTGACTTGAGGTGCATCGATAGTTCATCTTGAGGGTGTTATAGTTTGAATACACCATGACTCGGTCTCCTAGCCATTCGAAATCCTGAGGTGTATGTTGGCTATAGTACGTTCATTTTAGGAATTAAATTGCACTAAGAGGGAATCTATCTACCTCGGTAGATGAGAAGCAGCCCTATGATGATCATGAGAATTAAGTCCATAAGTCCATGGCCATGGCAGAGTGAAATAATAGAAAAAATTTTTATTAAGGTTTTCACATCGAACTTGAATCAAATGATTAAATCATATGACAAAAATTAGGATTTGATGAGTTTACCTTAACCCTAATCTGATCGGAGCTCAAGATAGAAGAACTTAATCACACATACAACTGCTCCAAGAGGTTTATTTTCAGTTTTGATGGATTGCCACCATATACTGCTAGGTATCACTGAGAGATTTTAGGAGCAATTAGAATGATTTGGATGATCGATCATTCTAGTTGTCTAAATCAGAAAAGTTTTGATCCATCAGAAGGTATTTCGATGATGTCGATGATAAAGATCATGATATATCTCATTACCATACAAAATTGAATCTAACTGGATCATACAAATAAGGATTTGAATTTAGATATCATCAATTAGACTAACTCAATTCAATTGATTTGAATTAGATTCAATTAGGTTCAAAAAAATCATGCTAGCACACGATTGAGCTTAATGTTCTCCTTCTATAATTATTAAAAGTTGTCTCAACTGAGCCAAATATGTTTGAACTCACTCAGGTACCTTTACTTGGTCTGATTTAAGCTTATTCAGGTTAGAAAAGGATTGTCTTAATTTATGAGATAAATTTGACCTTTACTTGGTCAAACATTAATCTTTGACACTTAGACATCTACCCATGTGTCATACACCCATAGGAGAGTAGATAGGGGCTTGTCCTCTTGCTAGAAAGAGAAAAAGAAGGGGCACACACCTAGGGAGGCATGCGCCCAAGAATAGAAATGCATGGAGTCCCATACAGATGGGACTCTAGGTTGTTTCTTGCAATCAAACTAGGTGGCACCAAGGACTCTACTTTGACTAGTCTTGGCGCCACCTAAGGGTGTTATAGAGGGGCTCTCATCTGATTGGATCAGGTGATGTCATCCCACCAATTAGATTTAGATATAATTGTACGAAGAGATGTGATTGATCGGGATGATGTGGCACCGCATCGGCGCACAGGGTCTATATAAATCTTGTCTGTGCCTAGCTTAGAAGAACTTCTCCCTTTGCCCATGCCACATTGCTCTCTCCCTCTCTCCTCCACACCTTCCTCTAGATCTTCTCTCTCCTCTCCATGCCCAAGAGGCTTTGGGCTTCAAGTTTGGTGCGAATCCAGACAAGAGAAAGGCGACAAGAAAGGAAGAAGGTAGCACTGCTGTAAGAGACAACATCGAATCTTCAAAAATTATTTTGAAGACCTTCAAGATCAGATCCAGATCTGATCTTTGAAGGATAAATCAAGGAGGAGATATCTAGATCTTACTCGATTGGATATCGATAGAGGTCAGGCGATTGCATGATTGCATCCAGAACCTCAGGCAATCAGCAGGATCATTATAGGATAATTAGATTACCTAAGAATAAGGTATAATTAAATTTAATTTAATTTATTTTTATTTTATTTTATTAGATCTATCAAATCAGATCTAAAAAATATTAAATTTAATTTAGATCTAAGATAAAAATTTTTGAAATACTTCTCTTGATCAAATCAGATCTAAACGAACCTAACCCAGGAAATAGGTTTTTCCCTTCAATTGGTATCAAAGCCAGGTTTTCATAAATTATTTAGATTTAATTTTAATTTAATTTTAATCTAATAATTAGATAATTTTAGATGTCACATAAGATATGATTAGATCTAAAATAAAAAAATTAAAATTAAATAATTTAGATTTAAGTTCTACAAGATGCATGACTAGTTGTAGAATAAAATTATTCTATGTATAGTCTTGCATGATCATAATTTAATTTGATTAAATTATAATTTTAGAATAATTTATTTATTATTTTTTAATATTATAAATTTTATAATAAGATCTAAAAAATAAAAATAAAAATAAAATTATATAATTTTTAATTCATATGAGATATGATAAATGCTTGTTTAGACTAGTTGTAGAATAGTTCTACATAATTATCTAGAATAAAATTTATTTTGAGATGATTAATTTAAATTTAATTTTTTAGATAATTATGAGATAATTTAGATCTAAAAATATGCATGATATGATGCATGAGATATATGCAAAACATGTTTATAGTTAGATCAATTTTTATATATGAGATATATGATGTAGATCTAACTAGTTTTGTAGTTTTTATATTTCTGATTAAGATATTCTTCTTGGCTGTTCGATCATAAGAATAAAGTAGGATTTAAATACCCTCTCCTTCCATTCGATGGGGTATTCTTATAATGTGTAGGGGTGCTGCACGTTCGTCCTTAATAAAAAATCAAGAACTTATTTTCTACAAAATCTTAGATCCTAAAATCCTACGATTTTATTTACATATTTTATTTGTGAACCCTAAACTTAACTAAGAATTAAGATTATAAAATATATATTAGGTCTAAAATTAAAAATTTTAGATCTAAGATATATTCATAAAATTAGGTTTGGGCTTGGATAGCTCAATTAGGTCTAAGTGGTTGATTAAATCGAATCAAGAGTTGGTTAGATGGGATCAAGAGTGCTTAAATTGATAGCCTAATAGGATTAAGTCTGGATCAAGATCGAGTCACACGAGTGATCGATCAAGCTAAGACCTAATTAGGCTCAGTGGTTAAAGTCTGGATTGTAGGCTAATTCGATTGATTCTGGCTCAATAATTTGGTGTCTAAGATAAGTTTGGTAGATATAATCGATTGATTTTTTATTAGGAGCTACTCAACTCGAATGCATTCTTATCGAGTTAATGGCATATCCCTTCCATCGGTCTCACTTATCTGACCATATTTGTTGGCTCAGTCCTGATCTGAGGTGGTCAATAATCCGAGCTAACCCATGCCACTAGGTTAGTCATAATGGTTATGACTATGTCAAGTCTAGTTTAATGAGACCTAAATCAAATCTTCCTAAGAAAAGATTAAGTCTAAGATCTTCCACCATTGTAGATGTGCGGGCCCTTCTTGGGGTTGATTATTCTTAACTGGTTACAGTGGTTCAGTTGCACTGAAAAGATGCAACCATGTCTATTAGGCATTGGATGCTATAGGCTGGAGGATGAATTGGGTTCAATATTTTGGATACGGTGAGAGACTCAATTAGAAATCCAATCTATGCAAATGGTGGGTCTGACTTAACTAAGGAGTGGATCAATATTCTGGACATGATGAGATTCATGAATTAGAGATCAAGTTTTGGGTGCACCATGATTAAAGAATCATTGGACAAGAGTTGTTCACCTATTGGCTAATCCATCATTAATAACTGTTAAATGAGGTGATGAGTCAGTCGGTGGGACCGCACCATCCACTAAAAATCATTAATCATGAAGATTTTTGCATCTCTACAAAGGGAGTATAGAGATCCGATAAAATAGTGAGAACTAATTTATTTAAAAATAAAATTTTTAAATAAATTAATTAAGTCTAAATTATAATATCTAACTAAAAACTTTGACTCTCTATAGAAAAATGTCTGCGTCCAATCCACTAGCACGTATCCTGGACACCCATAGACTGACCGGACCTAATTATAAGGATTGACTCTAGAACTTTAAAATCATTTTGGATTTTAAGAAGTTAACTCATGTCTTGGATCAGGATCCTTCCACCTTATCAGCTTGTCTATTCATTGAACAGAGAGTGTCTCTTAATAAGTGGATGGACGAAGATAATAAGGCCAGATATTACATGTTGGGCTCGATGTCTGATAAACTTCAATGCCAACATGAAGATATTAAGATTGCCCGTCAAATGTTGGCTCACCTATAAGAGATGTTTGATGAACAGAGTTACGCAGCCAAGTATCAAGTCACTAAATGACTATTCAAGACTAAAATGCATGATGGACAGTCAGTCTAAGATCATTGTCTGATGATGATCAAGAACTTAAAAGAGCTTGAGAAGCTCGGAGTGAAGTTGGACCTGAATCTGTAGAATTATATAATTCTATAATTTTTGACTGATGCATATGGATAGTTCATCATGAACTACCATATGCATAAACTTCAAAATTCTCTAGCCGAGCTTATGAAAATGCTGGTTACTGCTGAGCTTTCTATGAAAGATTTTAAAGGCTTAGTGCTTGCTATAGAATGAACTTCTTCCAAGAGAAAATCTTTTGAAAAGAAGAAGTCTGTGAAAAGATAAAAGATGGAAGAAGGAAAGAAGAAAAAGGCAGAGCTGAAGAAGAAGACTGCTGACAAAGAAAAGTATTTCTATTGCAACACTGATGGCCACTGGAAGCGGAACTATCCTACATCCCTGGCCACCCTGAAGAATAAGAAGGAGGCAGATCCTTCTAAAGGTATGTTCGTTATTGAGTCTAACCTTACGATTTCTTCTACATCCAGTTGGATGCTTGACTCTGATTCTAGTGCTCATTTGTGCACTTCTATGCAGGATCTTGAGGATAGGCAGAAGGCTGAGGGATGGTGAGATGATCCTATATGTCCAAAATGAAGTAAGAGTTGCTGCTGTGGCCATGAAAACATATCCTTTTTCGACTACCATCTGGTTTAGACTTAGTATTAAAAGATTATTATTATGTGCCTGCAGCAAGCAGAAATTTGATTTTTATTTCATGCCTAGCATTAGAAGGCTATGTAATTAGTTTTCTTAAGGACCATTATAACATTCTTTATGAAAGAAATAAAATTACAAGTGGTTTTCCTTATTAACGATCTTTACCAGTTACATATTGATGTATCTATTTTTAATATCGAGCAAAATATGAATGCCATGAAACAACCTAGGGATAGTCCAAATGATAGGTATCTATGGCACTTAAGACTAGGTCATATAGCAGAAGATAGGGTTAACAAATTGGAGAAAATCGAACTATTGAGTCCGTTGACTTCTGAGTCATATCCATTTTGTGAATCTTGTCTTCATGGCAAAATGACTAAGTTCCCTTTTGTAGGACATGGGGAAAGGGCCATGGATCTTCTTATCTTAGTACATACTGATGTGTGCGGTCCATTTGATGTATTGACTAGAGACAACTTTGTCTACTTCATAATTTTTACTGATGATTTATCTAGGTATGGATATGTATATCTTATGAGACACAAGTCTGAAGCTTTTGAAAAGTTCAAAAAATTCAGACATGAAGAAGAAAAGCAAACTGAAAAATCCATTAAGATTCTTCGATCAGATCGAGGAGGTGAATACCTTGGTCAAAAATTTCTAGACCATCTCAAAAAAAATGGCATAGTCTCTCAATGGACTCCATCTAGAACATCTCAACTCAATGGAGTTTCAGAATGGAGGAATCAGATCCTATTAGATATGGTCCGATTCATGATGAGCTTCATAGACCTTCTTGATTTTCTTTGGAGACATAATCTGTTAATTGCATTATACTTACTGAATAGGATTTCTTCTAAAACCATTCCTACCACATCGTATGAGATATGGCATGGTAAGAAACAAAGTCTAAGTCATCTCAAAATTTGGGGTTGTCCGGCTCATGTCAAAAGGCAACAAATAGACAAGTTAGACTTTAGGTCCTTTAGAGCTCGATTTATAGGATATCCTAAAGAGACATTAGGATATTATTTCTACATTTCAGAAGATCACAATATGATTGTGAGTCGACATATCATCTTTTTTGAAAAATAGTTTATTCAAGATAGCGGCATTGGAAAGCAGATCAAGCTCGAGGAGAAAGTCTCACAAGAGCAACGAGCTAAGGACCAAATGGAACCAAATCAGGTTGAGCCAATATGATCACTACCTCCTCTACCTCATAGATTGGAAAGAATTTTCCATCCTCTTGAGAGGTACTTAGGTACTATTTCAAAAGAAATAGAGAAAATATTCCTCGTAGGTAATGGGGTTCATGGTGATGATCCCAAAACCTATAATGAGGCGATATCGGAATATCGACTCCGAGAAATGGTTAGAGGCAATGAAGTCAGAAATTGACTCGATGCACTCAAACCAAGTCTTGAATCCTTGGTAGATCCACCAGAAGGTATAGTACCTATTGGGTGTAAATAGATCTACAAGAGAAAGATTGGTGCAGATGAAAATGTGGAGACATTCAAAGCTAGATTAGTGGCAAAAGGGTATAGTCAATGCGAAGGCATTGACTATCAGGATACCTTTTCGTCAGTAGCTATGCTAAAATCCATTTGCACATTGCTTGCTATTGCAGCCTATTTCGATTATGAAATATGGCAAATGGACGTGAAAATGGCGTTCTTAAATGGATACCTTGAGGAAAGATATCTATATGGAACAGCCGCTAGGTTTCACATCCAGTGATGCTGATCACAAGGTATGCAAGCTGCAAAGATCCATATATGGACTTAAGCAAGCATCTCAGGAGCTGGAATACTCATTTTAATGATGTGATCAAATTATTTGATTTCATCAAAAATGAGGAGGAATCCATGTATCTTCAAAAAGGTCAGTGGAGCATTGCTATTATCTTTCTCGTATTGTACGTGGATGATATCCTCCTTATTGAAAATGATATTTTCCATGTTGACCATAGTTAAAATATGGTTATCCAAAGAATTCTTCATGAAAGACCTAGGAGAAGCATCCTTTATTCTAGGAATTAAGGTCTATAGAGATAGACCGAATAGGATGCTAGGACTTTCACAGAAGATGTACATAGAGGAAGTGCTAAAGAGGTTTAGCATGGAAAAACTCTAAGAGGGGATTTGGTATCCTTCAGACATGGCATTCATCTTTCCAAGAAGATGTGCCCTAGCACACCTGAGGAAATAGAATGCATGAGCAAGATCCCTTATGCTTCAGCAATAGAGGAGCCTCATGTATGCCATGTTATGTACACGACCTGATATAGCCCATGCTGTGAGTGTCACGAGCAGATATCAGTCAAATCCAGATGAAGAACACTGGACTTCTTGTGAAATGTATCCTTAAGTACTTGAAGAAGAACTAAGGATATGTTCTTGATTTTTGGTAATGGAGAACTCCAAGTCCAAGGGTATACAGAACTCGGAATTTTATGTCCGATATAGATGATTAATCGAAAGTCGACATCTGAGAGTCTATTTGTGTGTAATGGTGGTGCTGTCAGTTAGGAAGAGTTTCAAGTAGACAGTGATAGCAGATTCCACCATGGAAGCAGAATACATCGCTTGCATCAGAAGCTGCGAAGGAAGGCATTCTGGTATAAGAAGTTTGCCACAGAGATCGGAGTGATGCCATCAGATGCCATTCCTCTATACTGCGACAACAATGGTGCCATAGCCCTTGCTAAGGAGCCGAGGTCTCATCAAAAATCTAAGCACATCGAGCAGCGATACCACCTCATCCGTATGATTACCTCGAGAAAGGATTACGTCGAGGTCAAAAGAGTCGACTCTACAGACAATGCACGGTAGACCCACTTACAAAGTCATTGGACCAGCAGAAGATCGAAGCCCACCTTGAGAAGATGGGACTTAGATTTGTAGCCAATTGGCTTTAGGTCAAGTGGGAGTTTGTTAGATATGTGTGCCCTAGAAGCCAGAATTGGCTGACACTTGTTAATACACTTCTAAGGCAAAATTATAATTTTGACTATAAATAATAAAATGAATTATTTTCTATCATAATATGTGTATTTAGTGTCTGTGATACATCCCTTGAGTTAATGGTAATGATAATTCTTATTTTCAAGAGTTGAAAATTTAAGACATGAATTTTCATTATTAACTCATAAAATGCTCCGACCATAGGATCATCATGAGGATGGTGATTGATCTCGTAAGGTTGGTGTACAATCGCTTCTTTATAGTAGATGAGTCTTGAGTCTATGATGTAGAAGACACCAAAGCGAGAGTATAGGTACTCGTTAGAAGAACGAGGGCACTGAGCGTGACCACCTCGAGCAGTCATTAGGAAGTCTACCTTTTCATCGATGACTAGCTCGAAGCTACAGTGGTTGTGTCTTGGTTCTTTGACCTGAGGTGCATCGACAGTTCACCTTGAGGATGTTATAGTTTGACTTATACCATGACTCGATCTCCTAACCATTCGAAATTCTGAGATGTATGTTAACTATAGTATATTCATTATAGGAATTAGATTGCATCAAGAGAAAATCTATCTACCTCGGTAGATGAGGAGTAGCCCTATGATGATCACGAGAATCAAATCCATAAGTCCATGGTCATGGTAGAGTGAAATAATAGAAAGAGTTTCTATTAAGATTTTCACATTGGACTTTGAATCGAATGATTAATTCATATGATGAAAATTAGGATTTGATGAGTTCACCTTAATCCTAAATCGATCAGAGCTCAAGATAGAAGAATTTAATCATACATGTAACTGCACCGAGAGGTTCTTTTTAAGTTCTGATGGATTACCACCATATACTGCTAGGTGTCACTGATGGATTTTAGAAGCAATTAGAATGATTTGGATGATCGATCATTCTAATTGTCAGAATCAAAAAAGTTTTGATCCATTGAAAGGTGTTTCGATGATGTCAATGATAAAGATCGCGATATATCTCATTACCATATAGAATTGAACCTAACTGGATCATACAAATAAGAGTTTGAATCTGAATATCATTAATTGGACTAACCCAGTTCAATTGATTTGAATTAGATTCAATTAAGTTCAAGAAAATCATGCTAGCACACGATTGAGCCTAAAGTTCTCCTTCAACAATCATTAAATATTGTCTCGATTGAGCCAAATATGTTTGGACTCACTCAGGTACCTTTACTTGGTCTGACTGGAGCTTGTCCAGATCAGAAAAGGATTGTCTTAATTTATGAGATAAATTTGAGACAACACCTGTCACTTTTCGTCACCTACTAATTCTTATCTTTTGATTTTGGTCAAACATTGATCTTTGATACTTAGACATCTGCCCATGTGTCATGCACCCATAGGAGAGCAGATGGGGGTTTGTCCTCCTACTAGAAAGAGGAAAGGAGGGGGCGCATGCCTCCTTTGACCAGTCATGGGACTCCAGGTTGCTTCATGGAGTAAACTTAGGTGGCACCTAAGACTCTACTTTGACCAGTCTTGGCGCCACCTAAGGATGTTGGAGAGGGGCTCTCATCTGATTGGATCAGATGATGTCGTCCAATTAATCAGATTAAGATATAATTGTACGAAGAGATGTGATTGGCCAGAATGATGTGGCATTGTATGGCGCAGTAGAGTCTATATAAATCCTATTTGTGCCTAGATTTAGAGAGGTTCTCTCCTTGCCCATGCCACATAGCCATCTTCCTCTCTCCTCTATGCCTACCTCTGATCCTCTCTCTCCTCTCCATGCCCAAGGGGCTTTGGGCTTCAGTTTGGTGCGATCCAGGCAAGAGAAAGGCGATAAGAAAGGAAGAAGGCAGCACTGCTGCAAGAGACGACATCGGATCTTCAAAAGTTGTTTTGAAGATCTTCAAGATCAGATCCAGATCAGATCTTTGGAGAAAAAATTGAGAAGGAGAAGATATCCAAATCCTGCCTGAGTGGATATCGATAGAGGCTAGATAATTACGTGGCTACATCCAAAACCTCAGGCAATCAGCAGAATCATCATAGAATAATAAGATTATCCAAGAACAAGATATAAATTAAATCTGATTTAATTTATTTTATTAGATCCATCAAATCATATCTGAAAAGTATCAGATCTGATTTAGATCTAAGAGAAAATTTTTTGAAATATTTCTTTTGATCAAATCAGATTTGAACGAACTTGATTCAGAAAATAGATTTTTTCCTTCACTCCTGCCCTCTGGCCCCACTGCCCTCCCATCATCGGCACGCCGCTCCACCCTTGCCCCGGCGCTGCCCTGCCGTCCCATCCCGACGCACCCCTCGCCCTCTATCGACTGCCCGTCGCCCGCTCCCCATCCCCAGCCCCATTTTCCTCTTGACGTCGACACCATCCCCATCCCCGACCGCCGCCCGACCGCCCACCCTTTGCCCTCCCTGGCCCCCGCCCTCCCCATCCCTGGCCACCGCCACCTGCCCCTCACCCTTCCCATCCTCGGCTACCACGCCCACCCCCATCCTCCTCGTCCCCGATCGCGGCCGCCCGTTGCCCGCCTCCCCATCCCCGGCTGCCCCCCTACCCTCCCATCCCGGCTGCCCACCCCCTGCCCTCCCCATCCCTTGGCCTTCCCATCATGGTGCCCCTCCAGGCCCCCTCTTCCTCTCTCTTTCTTCTTTCTCTTTCTCTCTCTTTTCTCTCTATCTCACTATTTTACTCTTATTTCGTAGGTTACCTCTAGCGCTGTCGCCGATGACCCTCGAAGCTTTTAGTGTGACTCCCTTTCTATAGTCATAGGTATAGTTTTTATTTTAATTTTATAGTATTATTTATTAATCACTGGACTAGATCTGTCAATGGATTGGATTCGGATCAAAATCTAGATATTCAAATTCGAACCCGATTTTAATTATTGGTACCGGACTTGAATCCAAATATCCGATTGGTCCGTACTTAAAGTACCAGATCTGGATCCTAATGGATCCTGAATATCCAGATCCAATTTTGGAATTCGAAACTAAGAAAGAGAGAGGAAGAGAGGGAGGGAGGGGGTCCGACCTCGCCGTCATCATCGACGAGGGAGATCGAGAGAGAGAGAGGGAGGGAGGGCCGTGTCATGCTGATAGGCCATGCCGTGGGCCATGCTGGCCGTTAAGAAAATCTTCGACCGCTAAGAGAACTTCTATCTTGTTGCTTTAGTTTATTACATTGCACAGCGATAGACCCATCAATTGATTAGTATACATAATCTTTAGCATTCGTATATTTATATGTAATTATATGGATGGTACCTAGGCAATATCTTTGATTATTATTCAACATGTTATATTGGTTAATATTCATTAACGTTGCAGGTCACGATGGCACTAAAATGTCATCTAACTTTCACTCCTGCCTCTCAATGAATTACATGGAGTTCAGCATCTGAGGAGCGGTTGGAGCATACTCCATCCACCTCCGCATTGGCTACTCAGGGACCTCCACCATCGGCATCTACTCCACTGACATCTGAGCCTCCACCATCATCCACATCTTTGACACATACTACTCCACCGACATCTGAGTGTATATTTTTATTATATTATTTATTTATTTTTTATATAGTATTTGTATACTTATATATTTGCATAACATATTTTCATTACAGGTGCATCATCCAGTAGGATATTTTACGGTCCTACACGTATGGCGTATGCGTGGAACCACCAGCATCAGATGATTATATAGTATGATGTGGAGGGGAGGCTAGTAGGGGAGATCGCATGAAAGATGCATTCCTTTTTTGGAGTGCTTGTGAGGCAGTCAGACATTATTCTCTTAGAGCTCAAAGACTGACGATTGATGGATGATACTATCAGAAACCGGATGTGAGAGGAGATATGGGTAAGTGCATCTTAATTATATTTATGCATTTTATATGTTTACACTATGTTTGATTAGAATAATTTTATAACTGACTTTTGATAACTTTGTGCAGAGAAGGTATGACTTTCCTGATCATAAGAGGACTCGAGATATCCGACTGAAGAAGATCGGAGGGTTGTACCAGGGCTACAAGGTCAAGTTTCATAAAGGATGGCTCAAGCACTGACGAGACACTCCAAAAGAGCTTGCTCCATGGATATAGGACTGTCCTCCGAGTCAGTGGAAGAGGATGGTTACACATTAGAGGAGCCAGGAGTTTGAGATAAAATTACTAATTTTTAAATTTTTTAATATGCTTAAAGTTATATTTAAATATTTTTTAAATATTTATTATTTATTTAAATACTTGTTAGGCTATCTTCCATCAGAACCGAAAAAATCAGGCAGCCCAAGAGTATACGCATACTCTCGACCGTGAGTCTATAGCTAGTTGTGTGCATAGAGAGGTAATGAATTCTAAATCTTAGTAGATAAATTAAATTGATATTTTTTTTATGTTTCTGATAAACTGATCCATTGTTATAGTTGATGAGAGATGGAGTGATGTCCAGCCATAGCGAGATCTTTCGATCCAACCATGTGGACAAGAAGGATGGGTCGATGAACGTCGTGATTGGAAGGATTTTTATAAGTATTAAATATATTAGTATATATGATTAGTATTATAGCATAGTTATAAAATTTTATTTATACTTACAATTATAAGATTAGTTAGATGTGCTCACGAGCGAGGACCTGAATACCTCTAGCCCCCATGACTATTTGTCTCAGGTCTTGGGGCCTGAGCACTCTGGAAGGATCCGATGCAGGCCTGGACATATGCCGATCAGCTATTGGTCTGAGGAGAGCATATCTTCACAGGCTTTCAGTATCGTCAATTGGAAGGAGCTTGAGGCAGCGTTGGCACGGGCAGATCGGGTTGAGGAGCACGCATCTCATTTGGAGGGCATCGTGAAAGACATGATTTCGATGCTCAGTGCACATTTTGGAGGTGCCTTCATGGGCTTTGAGGATATGTTGACGTGCATTCCAGCTCCAGCTCTTCCAACTCTGACTTTGATTCTAGCTCCAGCTCCACCTCCAACTCGTACTCCATCTCTCGGGGATGATGATAATGTAGATTTAGAAAACTTTTGATGTATTTTTTTAAATATTATAATAAATTTTATTCGATAATAAAATTTTAGTATTTTAGAAATATTTTTATATTTATAATATTTTTTTGTGCTATATATCTCTGTATTTATCAAGTAAAATATATAAAAAATTAAAAATTTTATATTTTTTTAATTATTCAGAAGCCATGGTAGTTGTTTTACAATCACTGTCGTAGACGTGCTGACCACTGTTGTAGGTAATATGTCAATCGCTGCATTAGATCTATAGCAGTGGTTATATAATCACTTCCATAGATAAATCTATGGTAGTGATTTTATAACCGCTGCCATAGACTATCTATAATAGTGGTTTTATAACCACTGTCATAGATAAGCCTATGGCCGTGGTTTAAAAATCACTATAATAGGGTCTATATAGCAGCGGTTTCAATAACCGCTGTCATATACCTACGATGACGGCTACAGTGGCAGTGATTAGCTAACTATTGCCATAGCCTATAGTAGCAGTTTTTTGGGCTATAGCAGCGATTACAAATCACTATCATAGCTCGATTCTGTAGTAGTGATATAGAAATAGATAGCCAACCATCAAGCATCGACAATATCTAGAGCAGGAGAATGGGTCGAAGAAAGAGGAGAGCGCTCAAAAAAGCTCGGACTGATCTATTGCTGCCTCATCATGTGCATCACCTGCTCCATCTGTGCCATCTGCTTCATTATCTGCATCTAGAATAGATGGTACTCGTCGATGCGTGCACTCAAATCAACAGCCTACTATCGATCCTTAGCAGCTTGTCTCTATATCTCCGCCAGTCAGACATACAGGTAGCATAGATATCAGCCCTGGATAGATGTGAAGATGGAGGAGCTCTGATCCCATGCCCTAGTCTCCTAACATAACAGGATCTCGTACCAAGCATCCGATCATAGATCTCATCATCTGTGGGTGCGGTCAAGCCCTTTAGGATAGGCTGGGATCTAATATTTATCATATGATCATGAAAATTTAATTTATAGCTATTCTAAGTTTGTATTGAAAATCAAAATGCAAATACACAAATAGTTAGAAAAGCTTACATAAAGCTTCTAGCTCCCAATCATCTAGCCTCCTGACTGTCGTTGATGTATTCGCTGGTAGATATCGATCCTACCAGGAAGCTCGCCACTCTCTACATCTCTCTATAATTTAAAAATAATTAATAAAAAAATTTTAAATAGTTAAAGAGTTAATATATGATAAATAGAAATTACTTACCATCTGCTCCATATGACGAGCGAATGGCCTTGAACACCCATAATGCGAGATTGTCTGTCTCGCCCAATTTGCGGCATTCTTAGCACATCGATCCTGCATAGTTAACATTCAAATTAATTAATAAATAACTAAATTTAAAAATAAATAATATTTAATTATTAAATTTTAAATAAGAAGAAGTTATCTGATATGTTGGATCCTCTTACGTGTGGCATATGACAGCCCAATCCTCCATAGTGATGCTGTCATATGACCGCTGTCGCGCTGCCTTCACCTTCTGATCGTGCACTACAACATACCAGTGGCAATGAATGCGATGCTGGCACTTCTTAAAATATGAGCATAAATAATCATCTACAGCTCACCGTACACAATCATGCTCAAAATCAATAATGTCAAAAATAGCCTACGAATAACAAATATTATAAGAATACAGTACTAATTAAATATTTAAATAAATATTATTATACCTGTAAGTGGCTATAGAAGATCTTTCTCTGAGGTCGTATAACTTGACTCCAATCGAAGAGCATCATCGGGGCATAGTTGCGATAAATGATGCCCAGCTCAGTCTGCCACAGCTCACACCATCCCCTAATAGATTTGGTATAGACTAGTGGAATCTCGATGAGGAGACGTTGTCCCTCATGCTCGCATCTCCAACGCTCAAGGGCAAGGTTCTTCGACGGACCTCGCTCTCGCCTCACCACCGAAATAGAAAGGTCTGAAAAATAATGAATAAATTATTAGTATATGAGCCATCTATTAACCTAATAGATAAATTAAAATTAAATTTTATAATATAAAAAATATTAAAATACCACTCGAGCCCGCCTGATCACTCAAACCTGCCTCAATCGAATCCTCCTGTATAGGACCCTTCGGTGACTCCAATGGTGCAGCAGTGAAAATGGGGGAAGACTTAGGGGTAGGCTGGAAAGTCGAACGTCGTCGTATCCCTCCTGGCGCCATACCTGCAATCCTTAAAGTATGCATTTAATTAACTTGATATATAGATGAATGTAATAATCAATAATAATAGTGAAAAATGCATAAATGCTAAATAAGAGATTTGTACTGCATACCATTATTACCAGAGAAGATTGAACAAAGAATATAGATCTATTTACATTCCGTATCCTCCTCGATTTGTAGATCCTCATCTGAATCATAATAATCAATTAATGTATCATCTTCTTCATCATTTATGAAATGATCATCATCCTCCGAATCATCAAGATTAAATACAATATCAATTTCAACTTCATTGAATGGCATATCGGCCTAATTTAAAGGAGCTGTCATAAGTTCTTCATCAATAAGATGCTCGATCAATGTTTGTTCTTCTTGAAAAGCTTTCTCTTCATATAGAGCTGAATTATTGTCCAATCTCTAGTCGGGTTGGTAATATATGCTTCTAAGTATTATTCTTTGTACGATATACTAATTACCTCGATATTTCAGATCCTTTAAATATATTACTTGTTTTGCTTGAGTTGCTAATATATATGGCTCATTTTGGTACCATGTTCGTACAAAATTTATACTCGTTAAGTATGGATCAATATGAATACCGATCTTCTTATTGCTAATATCCCACCATTCACATTGAAATAAAAATACTAAATTTTTGGACCCATACTTCAATTCTATGATATCTATCAATACACCAAGATATTTGATCTCATCTTCTCCTTCATATCCTATTGTAGTAATCCTACTATTCTAGATCCGTCTTTGCATCTCAAGCTCTCTTATATGAAATCTCATTCTTCCAATGATGCAGAATGTGTAGTAGTTAATTCTTCGATCAGGACCACATGCTAAATCATTCAACTCCTCGGTTGCACCTTGTTCTTTATTGAAATACTTAGATTTCATCTACAATATAGAAAAAAATTATATTGCACTATAAGTAATTAATTACTTAATTATAAAAATATAAAATAATTATAATAAAACTTACATGGTCTCCAAATCATTTTGCAAATTCCATCCTATGTCGATCATCAACATCTATATTATTCTCCTTAGATAGTACATTCTTGTGATCACTGTAATAAGTCATCATTTTTAATTTTACATCGATATGAAAAAATTAGTTAGAATACTAAAATTATGCAGTGATAATACTTACTCCATTAAATCTTTAATTTCTTCATAATTATTTAGAATATAGAAGTGTGCTTTGGATAGCTCATTCATGTCCATAAACTCATAACTTCTTTCACCTATGGGTCGAACCATTTGTTTAAATATAGAGAGTGTCAGTTCATCATCATCCCATTCCCGATCAGCATTACGATATGCATGATTGAATCTTATTTCGATATCATCAAGATATATTAAGTAGAATGTAAGACACTCCGTATCCATGTATGCTTCCATTATGGATCCTTCGGGCCATGCCTTATTGCAGATATATTTTTTAGGATGCACAAGAATCTGCAAGTATAAAAAAAATTAAAGAGTTCTAACACATTTAAAACATACAAGTTTCCATGAGTCAAAGCAAATTATGATTTCTTTATCTTTCAATAGAATACATCCACCGATAATGTACCGAGCCAGCTAGAAGAGCTTTCATTGAAAGATGAACAGCCATGTGCACTATAACATCAAAAAATGATGGTGGAAAGATTTTTTCTAACTTACAAAGAATGAGCACAATATTCTTTTCAAACTTCTCGATTATGTTAATTTTCAACTTTCGGCAACACAGTTCTCGAATAAACACTCCCAACTCAATCAATGCAGTTTGAACATCACCACTTAGATAGCCATGCATCACTATAGGAAGCAAGCATTGCATCATCACATGAGAGTCATTTCTTTTCATGCTAGAGATATTACCATCATTGTTGCCAACACATCGTGATACATTTGAAGCTAAGCATCAGAAAACTTTACAGTTTTGAACCATCCACAGAAACTCTTCTTCTCCTCGCCAAAAAGTAAATAATATGCAGATGGCATAAAAAATTTATCACCTCGATGAACTAAATGCAGCTCCGACCGAATTTTCATTTCCTATAAATCGAGGTGAGCTTTTGAATTATCTTTTATTTTTTCTAGGATGTTTAACACTGTACCGATGATATTATCACAAATATTCTTCTCAATGTGCATCACATCCAGGTTATGACAAAGTAGTAACTGCTTCTAGTATGGTAGTTCGAAAAATATGCTTTGCTTCATCCATTTCAGCTCAGCTTCAGTACGCTTTCGCTTGCAAGTACTAGATATTTTTCTAAATTTCATAGTTCCAATGGCTTCAAGTTGTTCTAAAACTTTCACTCTATTTAATTGCTTAGGTGGCAGACGTCGATCAGACTTACCATCAAAACATTGGTTATAACGAGACCTCCAAGAATGATTAGTCGGTAGAAATCGCCGATGACCCATAAAGCAGATTTTTCTTTCATGCTTTAAATATAAGGAGGATGTATCCTTGTTGCATTTTGGATAGGCCAGATATCCCTTGGTACTCCATCCAGATAAGTTTTTATATTCAGAAAAATTATTTATGGTCCATAAAATTGATGCATGCAACTTAAAATTTCTTTGATTAATAGAATCATATTTCTATACTCTATTTTCCCATAGGTCCTTCAGATCATCAATTAAGGGATGCAGATATACATGAATTTCATTACCTAGTGCTTTCAGACTCGAAATCAACAGTGACATAAAAATAAATGGCTCTTTCATGCATTTTCATGACGACACATTATATACAACAAGCATCACAGGCCACATAATGTAGGAAATACTCAACATAGTAAAAGAATTAAATCCATTTATCGCTAAACCAAGCAGATATTGCATGGATCACTCGAAAATAGCGGATGCTTTGCATCAAAATCTTTCCATACTATAGAATCAGCCGAGTGGCTAAGCATGTTCTCCTTCAAAATCCGCTGTTTATAATGCCATCTCATTTCTTCAGCTATCTTGTAGACATATACAACCTTTGAAGTCTTAGAATCAATGAAAAATATCTTAAAATCTTATGAGGTATCTGTTAGATATATGTGCCCTAAAAGTCAGAATTAGCTGACACTTGTAATACACTTCTAGGGGCAAAATTATAATTTTGACTAAAATCAATAAAATGGATTATTTTCTATCACATATGTGTATTTAGTGTCTGTGATACATCCTTTAAGTTAATGATAATGATAATTCATATTTTCAAGAGTTGAAAATTTAAGACATGAATAATCATTATTAACTCATAAAATGCTTCCGACCATAGGATCATCACGAGGATGATGATTGATCCAGAAGGTTGGTGTACAATTGCTTCTCTTTAGTAGATAAGTCTTGATTCTACGGTGTGGAGACACCGAAGCGAGAGTACAGGTACTCGTTAGAGAACGAGGGCACTGAGCGTGACCACCTCGAGTAGTCATTAGGAAGTCTACCTTCTCGTCAATGACTGACTCGATGCTGCAGTGGTGTGTCTGGTTCTTTGACCTGAGGTGCATCGGCAGTTCACCTTGAGGGTGTTATAGTTTGACTACACCATTACTCGGTCTCCTAGCCATATGGAATCCTGAGGTGTATGTTGGCTATAGCATGTTCATTGTAGGAACTGGATTGCATCAAGATGGAATCTATCTACCTCGGTGGTAGAGGAGCAGCCCTATGATGATCATGAGAAATCAAGTCCAGAAGCCCATGGCCATGGCAGAGTGAAATAATAGAAAGAGTTTCTATTTAGATTTTCACATTGGACTTGAATCGAATGATTACATCATATGACAGAGACTAGGGTTTGACGAGTTCACCTTAACCCTAATCTGATCGGGGCTCAAGATAGAAGAACTTAATCACACAGGTAGCTGCACCAAGAGGTTCGCATTCAGCTCTGATGGGTTGCCACCATATACTGCTAGGTGTCACTGGTGGATTTTGGGAGCAATTAGAATGATTTAGATGATCGATCATTCTAGCTGTTCGAATCAGAAGAGTTCTGATCCATCGAAAGGAGTTTCGATGATGTCGATGATAGAGATCATGACATATCCCATTACCATACAGAACTGAACCTAACTGGATCACACAAATAAGGGTTTGAATCTGGTGATCATCAATTGAACTGATCTAGTTCAATTGATCTGAATGAGATTCAATTAGGTTCAAGAAAATCGTGCTAGCACTCGATTGAACCTAACGTTCTTCTTTTACTATCATAAATAAGTTGTCCTGACTGAGCCAAAGGAGTTTGTGCTCAATCAGAGGCCTTCACTATGGTCTGACTGGAGAGCCTTGTCCAAGTCAGAAAAGGTTGTCTTATTTTTATAAGATAATACCTGCCATTTTTGGTCACCTGCCATTTCTTGTCCTTTGACTTTGGTCAAAAGTTGACCTTTGACTGGTCAAATATTGACCATTGACACTTTGACTTCTGTCCACATGTCATGCACCTATTGGAGAGCTGGTGGGGGCTTGTCCCCTGCCAGAACCTGGCAAGGAGGAGGGCGCACGCCACCCTTGGCGTGTGCCCAAGCTTGGAGGCGCTCAGGAGTCCCTTGTTGGACAAGGACTCCATCTCCTTTTTGGATTCCGAATTAGAGTTCTCCTAAGAATCCAAGTTTGACTGGTCTTAGGCACCATCTAAGGAGGAATCCAAGGGACTCTATTTCCACCAATCAGATTTAGATCTGATTTCACAAAGGGTTGTGATTGGTTGGGAAGAAGAGGAGTTGGATCACGCATAGTCTATAAATAAGACCCTGCGCCCAACTCAAGGAGAAGCTGAAATCAAATTGAAAATTCCCATGCCCCAAGGCTGCCTCTCCTCCTCCTCCTCCATGCCAAGTCCACCTTCTTCTCCCTCTCCTCTCCATGCCCAAAAGGAGTTTGGGATCTTAGGTTGGTGCAATCCAGATCAGAGAAAGGCGATCAGAAAGCTAGAAGGCTGCACTGCTGCAAAAGGACAACTGCTGATCTTCAAAAGGAGTTTTGAAGATCCTCCAGATCAGATCCAGATCTAATTTTTGGAGATGTGATAGAGAAGAAGAGGATCTCTAGATCCAGCCCGAGTGGATACCGGTAGAGGCCAGGCACTTGCGTGGCTAGATCCAGAACCTTTCCGCTGCTTAATAGGATCATCAACAGGGTAATAGGATTACCCACATCAAGGTAAATTAAATTTGATTTAATTTATCTTTAAATTTTATTTTTTATTATTAAATAATAAGAATCAGATCTAAAATATCTCAGATCTGATTAGATCAAAGAAAAAATTTTTGAAATATATCTCTTGATCTGATCAGATCTGAACGAACCTGGATCCAAAAAATCAGGATTTTTCCCTTCAACTGGTATCAGAGCCAAGGTTCTAAAAGTATTTAGATCTAATTTTAAATTTATTTTAATTAAAAATAAATGATTTTAGATGTCACATGAGATGTGATCAGATCTGAAATCAGAAAAAATTAAAATTAAATAATTTGGATCTAAGATTAGAAAATATGCATGACTAGTTCTAAAATAGAATAGTTCTATAGAATAGTCTTGCATGTTTTTGATTTAATTTGATTAAATCATATTTTAGATCTATTTATTTACTATTTTTTGATATTATAATTATTATAATAACATCTAAAAAATAGCAAATAAAAATTATTTAATTTTTAAATATCATATGAGATATGATTGATGCATGTCTAGACTAGTTGTAGAATAGTTCTACATAATTGTCTAGATTAGAATTTATTTTGATTAAGATCAATTTAAATCTAATTTTTTAGATTATTATGAGATAATTTAGATCTGAAAAATATGCATGATTCGATACATGAGATGTATGCAAAATATGCCATGATTAGATCTAATTTGTATATGAGATATATGATATAGATCTAAAACTGTTTTGTATAGTATTGACATGTTCCTGATTAAGGCGTTCCTCTTGGCCGTCCGATCATAAGAATGAAGAAGGGTTTAAAGGCCCTCTCTTCTTCCATTCGATGGGGTGTTCTTATGATGTGTGTAGGGGTGCTGCGCATGTTCGTCCTTAATCAGAAATCCAAAAACTTACTTTCTGCAAAACCCTAGATCCTGAAACCCTAGGATTTATTGTGCATATTTTGTTTATGAACCCTACTTAATTAAGAATTAAGATTTATGGAATATTAATTAGGTCTAAAATTGAGAATTTCAGATCTAAGACATATTCATAATACTGGGTTCGGGCTTGGGTAGCTCAATTAGGTCTAAGCGGTTGATCAAACCGAATCAAGAGTTGGTTAGATGGGATCAACAATGCTTAAATTGACCAGCCTAATAGGATTAAGTCTGGGTCAAGATCGAGTCACGATCAAGCAAGACCTAATTAGGCTCAGAGGTTAGAGTCTGGATTGTAGGCTAACCCAATTGGTTCTGACTCAACAATTTGGTGTCTAAGGTAAGTTTGGCACATACGACCGACTGGTTTTTAATTGGAAGCTACTCGACCTGAATGCGTTCTTGTACGAGTTAATGGCATATTCCTTCCACCGGTCTCACTTACCTGGCCATATCTGTTGACACAGTTCTGATCTGAGGTGGTCAATAATCCGAGCTAACCCATGCCACTAGGTTAGTCATAATTGTTATGACTAAGCCAAGTCTAGTTTAATGAGACCTGAATCAATTCTCCCTAAGAAAAGATTAAGTCTGAGGTCTTCCACCATTGTAGATGTGCGGGCCCTTCCCGGGGTTGATTGTTCTCGGCTGGATACAGTGGCTCAGTTGCACCGAAAAGATGCAACCATGTCTATTAGGCATTGGATGCTATGGGCTGGAGGATGAGTTGGGCTCAATATTTCGGATACGGTGAGAGACTCAATTAGGAACCCAGTCTATGCAAATGGTGGGTCTGACTTAACTAAGGAGTGGATCAATATTCCGGATACGGTGAGATTCATGAATTAGAGACCAAGTTTGGGTGCACCATGATTAGAGAATCATTGAACAAGAGTTGTTCACTCATTGGCTAACCCATCACCAATAACTGTTAGGTGAGGTGATGAGTCAGTTGGTGAGACCGCACCACCCACTAGAAATCATTAATCATGGAGATTTTTGCATCTCTACAGAGGGAGTGTAGGGATCCGAAAAAAAATAGTGGGAGCTAATTTATTTAAAAATAAAATTTTTAAATAAATTGGTCAAGTCATAAATTACAGTATCTAACTAGAATCTTTGACTCTCTACAGAAAAATGTCTGCGTCCAACCCATTGGCACGTATCCTGGACACACATAGACTGACTGGACCCAATTATAAAGATTGGCTCAGGAACTACAAAATTATTTTGGGTTTTGAGAAGTTAACCCATGTATTTTGGACCAGGACCCTCCCACCTTACCAGCCGTCCATCCACTGAACAGAGAGCGTCTCTGGAAAAAAATGGATTGAGACGAAGATAATAAGGCCAGATATTACATGTTGGGCTCGATGTCTGATGAGCTCCAGCGCCAACATGAAGATATCGGGACTGCTCGCCAAATGTTGGCTCACCTGCAGGAGATGTTTGGTGAACAGAGTCGCGCAGCCAAATATCAAGTCACGAAATGACTTTTTAAGGCTAAGATGCGTGATGGGCAGTCAGTCCAAGATCACTGTCTGACATGAATGATCAAGGACATGGAAGAGCTTGAGAAGCTCGGTGTGAAGTTAGACTTGGATCTGCAGAATGATATTATTCTGCAATCCTTGACTGATGCATATGGGCAATTCATCATGAATTACCACATGCATAAACTTCAAAATTTCCTTGGCCGAATTAATGAATATGCTGGTTACCGCTGAGCTTTCTATGAAAGGTTCTAAAGGCTCAGTTCTTGCTATGGAACGGACTTCTTCCAAAAGAAAGTCTTATGGAAAGAAAAAAAAGTCTGTGAAAAAGCAAAAGGTGGAAGGATCAAAGAAGAAGAAGGCAGAGCCGAAGAAGAAAGGCCGATGTCAAAGGAAAGTGTTTCCATTGCAACAGCGACGGCCATTGGAAGCGGAACTGCCCTACTTACCTGGCCACCCTGAAGAACAAGAAGGAAGGTCCTTCTGGAGGTATGCTCGTTATTGAGTCTAACCTTACGGTTTCTTCTGCATCCAGTTGGGTGCTTGACTCTGGTTCTAGTGCTCATCTGTGCACTTCTATGCAGGGTCTTGAGGATAGCAGGAGGCTGAGGGATGGAGACATGATCCTACGCATGTCGGTAATGGAGCAAGAGTTGCTGCAGTAGCCGTGGTGGAAACATACCCTCTTCGATTACCATCTGGTTTAGACTTAGTTTTGAAAGACTGTTATTATGTGCCTGCAGCTAGCAGGAATTTGATTTCTGTTTCATGCTTAGCACTAAGAAGGCTTATGTGATTACCTTCTTTAAGGACCATTGTAACATTCTTTATGAAAGAAATAAAATTGCAAATGGTTTTCCTTATTAATGGTCTTTATCAGCTACATATTGATGTACCTATTCTAACTATCGAGCAAAACGTGAATGCCAAATGACCTAGGGATAGTCCAAACGATAGATATCTATGGCACCTGAGATTAGGTCATATAGCAGAAGATAGGATCAACAAATTGGAGAAAAATGGGCTATTGAGTCCATTGACTTTCGAGTCATATCCAACTTGTGAATCTTGTCTTCAAGGCAAAATGACTAAACTCCCTTTTGTTGGACATGGGGAGAGGGCCACAGATCTCCTTGCCCTAGTACATACAGATGTGTGCGGCCCATTTGATGTGCCGGCTAGAGGTAATTTTGTCTACTTCATTATCCTTTACCGATGATCTGTCTAGGTATGGGTATGTGTATCTTATGAGACACAAGTCTGAAGCTTTTGAAAAGTTCAAAGAATTCAGACATGAAGTAGAAAAACAAACTGGAAAACCCATTAAGGTTCTTCGATCAGATCGAGGAGGTGAATACCTTAGCCAGAAATTCCTAGACTATCTCAAGGAAAATGGCATAGTCTCTCAATGGACTCCACCAGGAACACCTCAACTCAACGGGGTTTCAGAATGGAGAAATCGGACTCTATTGGATATGGTTCGATCCATGATGAGCTTCACAGACCTCCCTGATTTTCTTTGGGGACACTCATTGTTAACTTCAATTTATCTACTGAATAGGGTTCCCTCTAAAACCGTTCCTACCACACCGTATGAGATATGGCACGGTAAGAAACCAAGTCTGAGTCATCTCAGAATTTGGGGTTGTCCGGCTCATGTCAAAAGACAACAAGCGGACAAGTTAGAGTTTAGGTCCTTCAGAGCTCGATTCATAGGATATCCTAAAGAGTCATTAGGATACTATTTCTACATTCCAGAAGACCACAATGTGATTGTGAGTCGACATGCCATCTTTCTTGAAAAATAGTTTATTCAAGATAGCGGCATTGGAAAAGCAGATTAAGCTTGATGAGAAAGTCTCACAAGTACAAACGAGCTAAGGACCAATTGGAACCAAATCAGGTTGAGCCAATAAGAACACTACCTCCTCCACCTCGTAGATCGGAAAGAGTTTTCCATCCCCCTGAAAGATACTTAGGTATTATTTCAGAGGAAGTAGAGAAAATGTTCCTCGTAGGTAATGGTGCTCATGGTGATGATCCCAAAACCTACAACGAGGCGATATCAGATATCGACTCCGAGAAATGGCTAGAGGCAATGCAGTCAGAAATTGACTCGATGCACTCAAACCAAGTCTGGACCTTGGTAGATCCACCAGAAGGTATAGTACCTATTGGGTGTAAATGGATCTTCAAGAGAAAGATTGGTGCAGATGGAAATGTGGAGACATTCAAGGCTAGACTAGTGGCAAAAGGTTATAGTCAACGCGAAGGCATTGACTATCAGGATACCTTTTTCCCAGTGGCTATGCTAAAATCCATCCGCACATTGCTTGCCATTGCAGCCTATTTCGATTATGAAATATGGCAAATGGACGTGAAAATGGCATTCTTAAATGGATATCTTGAGGAAGATATCTATATGGAATAGCCGCTAGGTTTCACATCCAGTGATACTGATCACAAGGTTTGCAAGCTGCAAAGGTCCATATATGGACTTAAGCAAGCATCTCGGAGCTGGAACACTCATTTCAATGATGTGATCAAAAAGTTTGGTTTCATCAAAAATGAAGAGGAACCATGTGTTTTCAAAAAGGTCAGTGGGAGCGCTGTTGTCTTCCTCGTATTGTACGTGGATGACATCCTCCTTATTGGGAATGATATTCCCATGTTGACATCAGTCAAATGTATGGTTGTCCAAGGAATTCTCCATGAAAGACCTAGGTGAAGCATCCTTTATTCTAGGAATTAAGGTCTATAGGGATAGACCGAATAGGATGCTAGGACTTTCACAGAAGATGTACATAGAGGAAAGTACTAAAGAGGTTTAGTATGGAAAACTCTAAGAGGGGATTAATACCCTTCAGACATGGTATTCATCTTTCCAAGAAGATGTGCCCTAGCACACCTGAGGAAATAGAATGCATGAGCAAGATCCCTTATGCTTCTGCAATAGGGAGCCTCATGTATGCCATGCTATGTACACGACCTGATATAGCCCATGCTGTGAGTGTCACAAGCAGATATCAGTCAAATCCAGGTGAAGAACACTGGACTTCTGTGAAATGTATCCTTAAGTACTTGAGAAGAACTAAGGATATGATGTTGGTCTTTGGTAATGGAGAACTCCAAGTCCAGGGATACACAGACTCGGATTTCATGTCCGATATAGATGATCGAAAGTCGACATCTGGAGTCTGTTTGTGTGCAATGGTGGTGCTGTCAGCTGGAAGAGTTTCCAAGCAAACCATGATAGCAGATTCCACCATGGAAGCAGAATATATCGCTGCATCAGAGGCTGCGAAGGAAGCATTCTGGTATAAGAAGTTTGCTGCAGAAATTGGAGTAATGCCATCAGATGCCATTCCTCTATACTGCGACAACAATGGCGCCATAGCCCTTGCTAAGGAGCCGAGGTCTCACCAGAAATCCAAGCACATTGAGCGGCGATACCACCTCATCCGCGATTACCTCGAGAAGGGTTACGTCGAGGTCAAGAGAGTCAACTCCACAGATAATGTGGCAGACCCACTTACAAAGCCGTTGGGCCAGCAGAAGATCG
Source organism: Cocos nucifera (assembly GCA_006176705.1). NCBI lineage: Eukaryota > Viridiplantae > Streptophyta > Magnoliopsida > Arecales > Arecaceae > Cocos > Cocos nucifera. The sequence continues at coordinate 1,926,557 of QRFJ01000005.1, read as the reverse complement.
AAGCCCACCTTGAGAAGATGGGACTTAGACTTGTAGCCAATTGGCTTTAGGACAAGTGGGAGATTGTTAGATATATGTGCCCTAGAAGCCAGAATTGGCTGACACTTGTAATACACTTCTAGGGGCAAAATTATAATTTTGACTATAATCAATAAAATGGGTTATTTTCTATCACATATGTGTATTTAGTGTCTGTGATACATCCTTTGAGTTAATGGTAATGATAATTCATATTTTCAAGAGTTGAAAATTTAAGACATGAATAATCATTATTAACTCATAAAATGCTCCCGACCATAGGATCATCACGAGGATGGTGATTGATCCGGAAGGTTGGTGTACAATCGCTTCTCTTTAGTAGATGAGTCTTGAGTCTACGGTGTGGAGACACCGGAGCGAGAGTACAGGTACTCGTTAGAGAACGAGGGCACTGAGCGTGACCACCTCGAGTAGTCATTAGGAAGTCTACCTTCTCGTCAATGACTGACTCGATGCTGCAGTAGTGTGTCTGGTTCTTTGACCTGAGATGCATCGGCAGTTCACCTTGAGGGTGTTATAGTTTGACTACACCATTACTCGGTCTCCTAGCCATATGGAACCCTGAGGTGTATGTTGGCTATAGCATGTTCATTGTAGGAACTGGATTGCATCAAGATGGAATCTATCTACCTCGGTGGTAGAGGAGCAGCCCTATGATGATCATGAGAATCAAGTCCAGAAGCCCATGGCCATGGTAGAGTGAAATAATAGAAAGAGTTTCTATTTAGATTTTCACATTGGACTTGAATCGAATGATTACATCATATGACAGAGACTAGGGTTTGACGAGTTCACCTTAACCCTAATCTGATCGGGGCTCAAGATAGAAGAACTTAATCACACACAGGTAGCTGCACCAAGAGGTTCGCATTCAGCTCTGATGGGTTGCCACCATATACTGCTAGGTGTCACTGGTGGATTTTGGGAGCAATTAGAATGATTTAGATGATCGATCATTCTAGCTGTTCGAATCAGAAGAGTTCTGATCCATCGAAAGGAGTTTCGATGATGTCGATGATAGAGATCATGACATATCCCATTACCATACAGAACTGAACCTAACTGGGTCACACAAACAAGGGTTTGAATCTGGTGATCATCAATTGAACTGATCTAGTTCAATTGATCTGAATGAGATTCAATTAGGTTCAAGAAAATCGTGCTAGCACTCGATTGAACCTAACGTTCTTCTTTTACTATCATAAATAAGTTGTCCTGACTGAGCCAAAGGAGTTTGTGCTCAATCAGAGGCCTTCATATGGTCTGACTGGAGGTTGTCCAAGTCAGAAAAGGGTTGTCTTATTTTGTAAGACATTACCTGCCATTTTTGGTCACCTGCCATTTCTCGTTCTTTGACTTTGGTCAAAAGTCTACCTTTGACTGGTCAAATATTGACCATTGACACTTTGACTTTTGTCCACATGTCATGCACCTATTGGAGAGCTGGTGGGGGCCTTGTCCCCCTGCCAGAACCTGGCAAGGAGAAGGGCGCACGCCACCCTTAGGCGTGTGCCCAAGTTGGAGGCGCCTAGGAGTCCCTGTTGGATAGGAACTTCATCTCCTTTTTGGATTCCAATTAGACTTCTCCTAAGAACCAACTTTGACTGGTTTTAGGTGCCATCTAAGGAGGAATCCAAGGGACTCTATTCCCACCAATCAGATTTAGATCTGATTTCACAAAGGATTGTGATTGGTTGGAAAGAAGAGGAGTTGGATCACGCATAGTCTATAAATAAGACTCTACGCCCAACTCAAGGAGAAGCTGAAATCAAATTGAAATTCCCACGTCCCAAGGTTGCCTCTCCTCTCTTCCTCCATGCCAAGTCCACCTTCTCCCCCTCCTCTCCATGCCCAAAGGAGTTTGGGATCTTAGTTGGTGCAATCTAGATGAGAGAAAGGCGACAGAAAGCTAGAAGGTTGCACTACTGCAAAGGACAATTGCTGATCTTTAAAAGAAGTTTTGAAGATCCTCCAGATCAGATCCAGATCTAATTTTTAGAGATGTGATAGAGAATAAGAGGATCTCCAGATCCAACCTGAGTGGATACTGGTAGAGATTAGGCACTTGCGTGGCTAGATCCAGAATCTTCCGCTGCTTACAGGATCATCAACGGGTAATAGGATTACCCTACATTAAGATAAATTAAATTAAATTTAATTTATTTAAATTTTATTTTTATTATTAGAATAATAAGGATCAAATCTGAAATATCTCAGATCTGATTAGGATCAAAGAGAAAAAATTTTGAAATATATCTCTTGATCCGATCAGATCTGAACGAACCTGGTCTGAAAAATCAGGATTTTTCTTCAGTATCTTCTTTTCTTTTCTATTATCGATTTTGTACCTAAGCTCACCACATTGCGGACATTCACTTGCTTGTTCATTCTCCTTGAAAAATAATATATAATTATTTTTGTAGGCATGTATAGGAATATAGCCAAGTCTCAATTTTCGCATATACGTTTTTACTTCAGTATATGATTTCAAAAGTGTCGATCCATCAGGAAAAGCTGCTTTAATCAATGCTAAATTTTGATCAAAAGACTTCTAACTCCATCTTTACAGTTTTAATATGAAGCAATTTTATCAAAAACTCTAACTTGGAGAACTTTACACAATTTGGGTAGAGTGGCTCTCGTGCATTCCGAATAAGCTTTACAAACTATTCTGAAGTCCCTTCTATCTCATTAATATTGTATTCATGATCAAAACTACCTTAAGATTCGCTAGCACTCATGAGTACATTTGAGCTAACACCCTGATGTAAATCATCCAGTAGCGAACCTATACCATCATATTCGATAGGTTTAGCAGTATCAATATCATCTTCGATATCATCATCATTATACACAACTTCATTAGGATCATCCTCCCCATGCCATATCCAGTGAGTATACTTCTTATCCATACCAAAATATAGCAGATGCTCCTCAACAAGTGATATGTGATGATACACCATATTGACACATCTTTTACATGGATATTTTATCCGACTGGCACTATCAATCTTACATCGTATAAATTCAATAAAATCTCGAACACCTTTTCGATATTCAGACAAGAAAATATCCCTAATGTTCATCCAACTTTTATCGATATCCATCTGACAATAAAGAATAATGATTTATGAATCCTAACTCCACAAACTCCTTCCTAATAGGTATGGTCCTATCTCTTTTAAAAATGCATCATTTTAATTGTTGCCATAGCTTTGTTCTTTGTTCTATATCCAAAAAAAAAAATTTGGTAACATCTTCCTACAGTTCTCCAAGTACACGATATAGATAGATCATATTTTAACCATATCTAATATGTACCTAGAGAACAAACGAGATAACTATAATGGAGTTTTTCATAACAGAACATAGAACACGATGACAATAATAAAATATTGATGCATTTTTGAACTGCCCAAATTGGGGCATCCAAGTGCCATTCACAGAGTTTGTTTTGGGGACCCTGTGACTGACTCTTGAATAGGAGTCTAAGGTTACATGATTGCATGTATAATACAATTACCAGATAGGATCCAAGATGGAGATCCGATTCGGATCATGGCCCGAATCTTGGATAGGATCTTGACTCATATCCCTAATTGAAACTCGATTCGGATCCCAGATCGAGATCCACCTTGGATCATGACCCAAATCCCAGATTGAGATCTCGACTTATATTCTTGATTGAAACTCGATCCAGATCCCAAATAAGATATTTTATATGTATTAAAAATTAAAATATTTAGTTAATTAAAATTAAAATAATAAATCATCATCAACATGGAATACAAGAACTAAATAAATAATAAAATTAAACTATAACAAGTAAAAGCATAAAAATATAATTAAAAAACTAACTATTTCAATTATTAAAAATATCTAATTTTTAATTATTTTATCATTTTATCTTAAAATTTAGTATTATTATTAAAATAATAATAATAATAATAATAATTACTATTTTTTATTTTAATATTATTAATATTAGTATTTTTATTAATTATTAATACTAATACTATTATTATTCTTACTATTATTATTATTATTAATTATTACTACTACTATTATTATTATTAGTATTAATATTAATATTAATATTATTTTATTATTATTATTAGTAGTAGTAGTATCCTAATGCTGCACCCCCACCCGTCATGGCCTCCCCGATCCCCAAGCCCCTACGCCACCCCTCCGCTGCCCACCACCCGTGGCTCCCGACTGATCGAGCCATCATCGCCGCACCTCCACGCCCCATGCACCTCCATCCGGCCCCCACCGACCGTCGTGACCCCACCCCAACCCCAGCCCTATACGCGCCACGTACCACCATCGCGGCCCCCTAACATCCTACAGCTCTCCTCCGCCACCCACCACCCGTGGCTGCCAACCCAAGACAACATCGACCGTCGTGCACCCCACCACGCCCTATGCACCCCCAACCTGACTGTCGTGGCCCCCCTCGACACCCCACCCCTGGCGGCCCCATAGCTCCTATGATGCCGGCCCTCTGCCTCCCACCACCAACGGCCTCCATCAGGGTCGTCAACCGCCATGCACGGTAGTAGGCACCCACTATCCACGGTCGGTGTCCGCCATTGGGCACTGCACGACAACACATACGTCACCAGCCCCTAGACTGAAAGAATAATTAAAAGAAATAAAATTTAATCCACGGTCGACAAGTATTTACCTTCATCGACGATCGATCGGTCCGAAATGCACAGCAGCATGGGCAACGATGGTAACAACGGAGGCATCAACGGTGGCGACAACGATGGCAAAAATGGAAAAGGCGATCGTCGATCGGTGGAAGCTCGAGAGGGGGAGAGAGCGATCGAGGGGGAGGGAGAGGGAGATGAGCTGAAGTGGATTTTGCGGGAGTGGATTAGGATATTTAAAGGTTATTAGCAACGAAATTATTAACGATGAAATTTTCATCGCTAAAAATATTATTTATGATGAAAATCAATAATTCATTATTCATCGCAAATAATTTCATCGCTAATAATTTTCGTTAAATATTTTACTAAATTTTTTTTCCTCTCTAAAAAATAATAAAATAAATTATTTATGATGAAAATAATATTTCATCGCTAATAGTTCATTATTTATGATGAAAATAATTATTCATTGTAAATAACTAATTTTTTTTAAAAAAATATGGACTATTTTGAAAACCAAAAAAAGAAAAAAATTTGCCATATTTTACTAATGCGATGGGGTTATGGGTGCAAGCGCGTTCACTATTAAATACCCCGCAAGCAAATTAACTTTATTTTCTATTTTTGAAAGAATTAGTATCATTTTAAAATTTAATTTTTTTTCTAAATATTATATGTGATTTTAAATTTTAACATCCATCTTCACCATTTATTATTTAAATAATTATCATGAAAGTACCATCACAAAATACCCCCTTGATCAGGTTGCACTAGCTATGCAGATTGACAAAAAATAATTTCGACGATCACGAATGATCGCATGATGATCTGATAGATAGAAATCATCGATCAGTTTGAAAATTTATATTGATGATCTCTATGACATTTCTAGCATACTAGTAAAATTTTATTTCAATCGGATATAATTATAATAGTCAATTTAGCATGGGATGATGATTTGAACCGTTAAATGAAAAATGAATGATTAAAATGTCAATTGGCATGTGATTATTAGATTATTTTTTAAGATAAATGATCTTTGCTAATAATTTAATTATTTTTATGATGGTAATCATAAAATATAAATTACATGTATATAAACTATCTAAAATTATACATCTCTTGATACGCATTCTTAAAGTTTCTAAGCAATTATACTTATGCTATTGTAAAATGTACGTAATATGGATGATTCATATACATGAAGTTTAGGTTTTATGATCACCACTATACAGATAATTCAAATATCAGCAAAGATCATTTGTCAATAAATTATCTTATAATAGAACGTCATTTGGCCTCTTGATCACTCATGCTTTAATTAACGGTCCAAATCATTTCATGCTAAATTAACTATCATAATTATATCTGATTGAAGTAAAATTTTGATAACATTCTAAAAATATTATAGAGATCATCGTTGTAGGTTTTCGATCCATCAATTATTTTTATCTATCAGATCATCATACGATCGCTTGTGACCGTTGAAATCATATTTTATTGATCTGCATAGCTAGAGCTACCAGATCGAGGTGATATTTTATGACGGTGCTTGCATGATAACTACTTAAATAATGAATGATGAAGATGAGATTTAAATTATAAAATTATATAATATTCAGAGAAAAATAAAATTTTTTTAAAAGAATACTAATTTTTAAAAAATTATAAAAAAATATACTTATTTTGCTTGTGGACGAGCTAACAGCGGATGCAGTCAGACTCCTTGACCCCATCGCATCGACCCTGCATGCCATCTTTTTTTGATTTTTTATTTTTAAAGGAGTTCATAATTTTTTTTAATTTAAAACTCTGATCGACTTATTTGCAATGAAATATTAGCGATAAAATTTTTTTACCATTAATATTATTATTTATGATGTAAACAAAATTTATGTCATAAATAATTGATTATTAACGATGAAAATTTTTTATTGCTAATAATCTATCATTTTATTTTTTAAAAAAATATTAAACATAGCTTATTAGCGATAAATATTTTTTATCGATAATAATCAATTATTTATGATGTAAAAGATAGTTTCATCATTAATAATCTATCATTTAATTTTTTAAAAAATATTTATTAATAAAACATTATTAGTGATGTAAATTTTTCATCGCTAATAATCAATTATTTATGATGAAACTATTTTTTACATCATAAATAATTGATTATTAATGATAAAAAAATTTTATTGCTAATAATCTATCATTTTTTTTAAAAAGTATTTATTAATAAAAAATTATTAGCGATGGAAATTTTTCATTGCTAGTAATCAATTATTTACGATGCAACTATCTTTTACATCATAAATAATTGATTATTAGCGATGAAAACTTTTCATTGCTAATAATCTATCATTTATTTTTTAAAAAAATATTTATTAATAAAAGATTATTAGTGATGAAAAGTTTTTATCGTTAATAATCAATTATTTGCGATGCAACTATTTTTTCCATCATAAATAATTGATTATTAACGATGAAAATTTTTTATCACTAATAATCTATCATTTATTTTTTAAAAAAATATTTATTAATGAAAGATTATTAGCGATGAAAATTTTTCATCACTAATAATCATCCATTTATGATGCAACTATATTTTTCATCATAAATAATTGATTATTAGCGATAAAAAGTTTTCATCGTTAATAATCTATCATTTAATTTTTAAGAAAAAATTATTAAAGGTCATTCATTAATAATGAAAATTTTTCATCGATAATAATTATTATTTATGATGAAAAAAATTTTTCATCATAAATAATAAATTATTAGCGATGAATAATTTTTTTCTTTGCTAATAATTTTTTTTGCGATGGAAATATTTTTTCGTTGCTAATAATCATATTTGCAACGTAAATTATTTCATCGTAAATATTTGCATCGCTAAAAACCTATTTTGTTGTAGTGACTGCTCGAGCCTAGTATTCTGGACTCTAGTCGGGGAGCATATACTCTTTTGAGCAGCTAGAAGATTCGTTCATGGCTCACTTCAGTATTAGTCGAAGGATACTATGAACCTCTAACAATCTCTTCTCCATAAAGCAAAATGAAGGAGAGAGTTGCAAAACTTCATAGCGTGTTTCAACGCTGCCACACTTTAGGTCAAGGATCTCAATAAAGATATAACCATTTTAGCCATGAAGAGAGATTTGAGAGAATCCAGGTTCACTTATTTTCTAGATAAGAACCACCCCTCGGTCATATGCTAAACTTCTAGAGCGCACGTACAGATATATTCATGCAGATGAAGGTACTACTGACCAGTGCCAATCAAAAGAAAAAGATCAAAAAAAGAAAGAAAAAAAGATTGGAGCTCCTGCTGAGCCAAGTACAATCAACCAACAAAAGAGCTTTTCCTTGGTAATGGAGTCTAAGGCTGAATAAGTATGGCATTAAATGTGACTCCTACACTCTATTGATTGCTTCTCGTGCATAAATCCTGATGAAAATCAAAGAAGCAGAATATCTCCGACACCCTCCACTGATGAAGGCATCGCCAAAAAGTCATGATAGAAAGAAGTACTATCGATTCTATCATGATCACGATCATGATATTGAATAGTGCATCCAACTCGGACAAAATTGAGGCCTTGATTTAATGAGACTTTCTTGGCAAATTTTGGTGCAACCCTTCGACTCAACCTCCTATCGATCAATAACCTTAGTGCCAACCTAAGGAGGTGCACAATAATCATCCAACAGTGGGAGTCATCAATATGATCTTCGGACAATCAGATAGGGGGCAACTTTCGAAGAAGAATCAGTTAAAAGGTGACGACAAAATAATAATATTTTTTTTTAGATGATGATGTACGAGGAATATAAACTCTCTATAATGATGCTGTTGCTGTCTCGGTAACAATAGCTAATTATGATATGAAAAGAATTCTTATAGATAATGAAAGTTTGACTGACATTTTGTTTTATTTAACTTTTTTCCAAATGCGATTACCGACTGATCAATCAACTTAGAAGAGTTACAATGCCCTTAGTCAGTTTTATTGGAGATGCAGTCAACGTGGAAGAAAAGATCACTCTCTTCCTGACCGCAAGGATCGAACCATGACAAAGCACACCATTCTCCTCACATTCACAACTGTCTGGGTTCCATTAGCTTATAATGCCATACTTGGATGACCTGCATTCATTGCACTAAGAGCGGTAGTATCGACTTTCTATCTACTTGTCCGATTTCTAACCTGAGAAAGAATTGGTGAAATACATGGAGATCAACAATTAGCCAAACATTGCTTCATGATCTCTGCTAAAGGCACTAAGTCCGAAGATCCCCTTATGATTGACAAACTTGATTCAGAGAAATAATAAATAAAAGGGTGAACCGGCAAAATAATTAGTATCAATCCTATTGAAAGAAGATGACGCTACAAAGATCATTTCAATTGGGTCATGACTATCTGATCCAGAACAAAACCAATTGATAAACCTGCTAAGGGCGAATGTCGATGTCTTCAGTTGGTCAGCAACTGACATATCAAGGATTTCTCCAGAAGTAATAACTCTGATTAAATATCAATCCAAAAGTTAAGCTGGTGAGACAAAAAATAAAAAACCTTTTTCTCCCAAAAGATAGAAGATCATTGATGAAGAAATAGACAATCTTCTCACCACTAACTTCATTAGAGAAACCAACTATCCAAACTGGCTCGTCAATGTTGTGATGGTAAGAAAAGTCAATGGAAAGTGGCAAATTTGTATCGATTACACCAACTTTAATGAAGCTTGTCCGAAGGACAGCTTTTCTTTGCCAAAGATTGATCAATTAGTCGATGCAACATCGGCATACTAACTTTTAAGTTTCATGGATGCCTCTGTGGGCTATAATCAGATCTGAATGGTGGCAGAAGATGAAGAGTATACTACCTTCATAACCGATAAAGGTATTTACTGCAATAAAATGATGCCATTTGGTTTAAAAAATGCCATAGCAACTTATCAATGGTTGGTCAATAAGGTGTTCAAATAATAGATTGGATGGAATATAGAAGTCTACATTGATGATATGCTGGTAAAAAGCATCTAAACTTATGATCATGTCTGAAACTTGGAAGAAGCCTTCAACACACTTTGATCATATTGGATAAAGTTAAATCAACTAAGTGTGCCTGTGATATAACTACCGATAAATTTCTCACATTTCTTGTATTGCAATAAGAAATCAAGGCTAATTCAAAAATAATCAAGATCATTATCGATATGAAGCACTTGAGTTCTAAGAAATAGATACAATAACTGAATGGAAGAATTGCCATGCTTAGCCAATTCATCTCGAAGTTGGCTAAAAGATGTCTACTGTTCTTCAAGATTCTATGATAGACGAAAAACTTCACATGGTCGGATGAATGCCGACAATCTTTCAAAGACTTGAAAAAAAAATTTGATGTTCCCACCATTACTTGTAAAACCAAAGATGAAAGAAATATTGTATCTTTATATAGCCACATCAACTAAAGCAGTCATTTCAATCCTCGTTAGACAAGATGAGAACCAAATTCAATGACCTATCTACTATATACCAGTAAGTACTTCACAATGTCAAGACTCAATACTTGAAGGCAATGAAAATGGTCTAACCCCTGATTATATCAACACAACAACTCTGACTGTACTTTTAAGCTCACTCGATTGTGGTATTGACAGACCAACTATTGAAGGCAATTCTATATCGACTAGATACCTCCAGTCAAATGGCGAAATGAATGATTAAACTTAGTAAATTCAATATCCAATATCATCCATGACCATCAATGAATGCCCAAATATTAGCTAATTTTGTCATCGAATGTACCGTATCAAATGACAAACTAGAGCAAGAATTTGACAATAAGTCAGAAAAAGCCAAAAGTTTTGAGGCCGAATCAGAATCAGCATGGGTACTTCATGTTGATGGAGCATCCAATTCCTAGAAAAGTGGAGCCGGCCTCATTCTTATTAATTTCGAAGGGATTATAACCAAATATGCCTTTCGATTTAACTTCAAAACATTCAATAATCAAGTCGAATATGAAGCTTTGCTAGCCAGCTTTAAGATGCAAAAGAGCTCAACATAAATAACTTAAAGATGTTTACCGACTCATAATTAATAAGTGGACAAGTCATGGATGAATATGAAACCCGAGATCCGACTATGGTAAAATAGCTTTAGAAGGTGAAAGATCTTACATCGGCATTCAGATATTTCAAGATCTTCCACATTCCAAGAATGAAAAATGCTCGAGCCGATGCACTTTCTTGACTTGCAACTACTTCCAATCTTCTCGGCCAAACCTTCATCGAATATCTCGAACAACCGAGTATCGATAAAGTTGATGAAGTGCTATCAATAAATAATGAACGAAGTTGGATGGATCCAATCATTCAATATTTTATTAATGAATTTTATCCCAAGATATTTCAAAAGCCAAATGCTTAAGATGGATAGCCTCATAGTATATCCTGATGAGCGGATGACTTTACAAGAGATCATTTTTGCTTTCTCTACTCAAATGCTTAGGACCTACCAATGCTGACTATGCTCTTTGAGAAGTTTATGAAGGAATTTATAGAAATCACTTGGAGGCAAGTCATTAGCCTATAAAGTTCCACGACAGGAATACTATTAGCCCACCTTGAAGAAAGATGTAGCTGAATTTGTTTGGAGGTGCAAATCATGCCAAAAATATGCTAATATACAATATCAACCGGCTAATTAGCTAATATCGATCATCACACCATGGCCATCTGTACAATGGAGAATGAAATTCTTGACCCTTTCTTTTCTGCATCTAATCAAAAAAAAAAATTGATGGTAGCCATAGATTACTTCACCAAATGGATGAAAGCTGAATTTCTGGCGTAGATCAATGAAAACAAGATGGAAGACTTCATTCAAAAGTCAATCATATTTAGATTTGGATTACTGCACACCATAATCATCGATAATAATCATTAGTTTGACAACCAAAATTTTAGACAGTTTTGTGTAAAATTTCATATTGTGTACAAACTTCTATCGGCCATCCTCAATCCAATGGTGAGATGAAAGTTATAAATCGGATGATTCTATATGGACTAAAGACTCGATTGAATGAAGCAAAAGGCCTCTAAATAGAAGAACTACATTCGGTCCTATGGGCAATCAGATAACTTCTCACATTTCGATGGGAGAATTACTATTCAACCTAGTGTACGGAATAGAAGCAGTGATCCCAGTAGAATCAACTTATCATTAATGAGAGTCGAACATTATGTAAAATCGAGTAACTCTAAATCTCGAAGGGTCAACTTATATTTACTCCCTAAAGTTTGGCAGCAAGCTTAAGTTTGGATGGCTTCATACCGACAAAGAGTCGCTCGATACTACAATGCAAGGGTCAAGCCGAAAGTATTTCTTCCTGAAGACTTGATTTTAAGAAAAATAAAAATTTCAAAACCTTTACACCAAGATAAATTATCTCTAAATTGAGAAAGACTATACAGAGTAATTGAAACCCTTCATCTGGATATATATCGACTAGAAACTCTAGATGGAGCAACTATCCTACGAACATGGAATGCAAACAACTTAAAAATGTATTATTAGTGGAGTTGTCTAAGTGTTGTGACATTTCTAATGAAATAATTGGATCATAATTTTTTCTTCAAAATTTGACTAGGTTCAAGTAATATTGGAGTACTAACGACCCGACATCAAAAATATTTTTTGACTGGTAGTCGAATGACTAAAACTAGCCAACTTAAAGTCGGATAGTTCTAAAAATCGCTAACTTAAAGTCAGACAACAAACCAACTCATAGTCGAATGACATTTCCAATCGACTTACAATCGAATACTTAAAACTATGCCAACTCAGCTGTGGGAGAGTAGAATATAACACTGATTTAACTATGATTGAGCAAAATATTATGTCAAGTCAACTAAGGTTGAGAGAAATTTTATACCCACACTATTCTAATTGAGTGAAAAATATCATGACTTGACTCCGGTTAGTCAAAGTATATTCAGCTAACCATTGTTTATCAAATACTTAAGAACTCTATGTCTAAACTCTAGTTGATTGAAACTCGATTAGATGACAAGTTCGATGATTATTTCTACTACTATTCAACATTCAGTAAGTAGATTAATATTCGGCTATCGATTAAAAATCAAATAATAAGCTTAACACTTAGAAATTTCAACACATAGAAAGTTTAGTACTTAGAAAAAATTTTTCTTCATTCATATTTGAAAGTATTACAAAATTAGGCCAAGTTTTGATTACAAAATTGGATTTTCATCCGATAACAAAAGAAAAGAAGAAAGAAAAAAATTGCTACATTCATGCTGATTGGCTATCGGTTTTCTCTACTGTAGTGTCAATCGTCGACATAGTTTCAATTCTTTGATCGTTAATTACTGCCGGCTCTATATCGACTGACACTGGGGTAGCTCCTTCTAGGGCTGAGCAAAAAATCAAAATCCAAAGAAACCCACCTAATCCGATCCGATAAACATCGATTTCGATCAATTGAAAAACTTGAATTAGATTGTAACCCATAAAAAATTTGGTTAATTATGATCAAGTTCGATTTCTATATTTTTAACCCATATGAAATCGAATCCGACCGACCGATATAGTATTTTCAAAAATTAAATATTTGGAGATTAAAAATTAGCAATTATGACATGTTATATATTGACTTATAGATATTATGAAATAATTATATCCTAGTTTCTATATGAATTTAATGGTGTATTGGCTTGTAATGCTTCAAATCAATATTAGATCAACATTGAAGCCCAAACCAATATAACCCACCCAAATCCGCTACAAATCATTAACTTTGGTTTCAAATGGTTTATATATAATAAACAATCGGCAATGAGTTAGATTTTTTTCAATCCTATTGGGTTCGATCGGATCAAATTTTTTTCTCAACCTGATCCAACCTGACCCATGCTCAGCCCTAGCTCCTTCTTCAGTCGAAGTAGGTTCTGTTGCAATCGGTGCTTCTTCTTCAGTCGGGGTAGCTATAGCTTCAACTGACTCATCTTCTTCATCGATCAGGGATAGTAACACAGTTCAAATCTAAGTCCAGATAAAATTTTTCGATCACATCTCGACCGTCTTCATGTCCAGTCCAGTAAGATACGCTGCCGCTCTCAAGGATTGAGTTCTTAAAGTCTTTCGAATTTTGGTAATCTTCAATGCCCTGTTCCTGTGCCTAACCGAGAGCCGCTTGAGCCGACTTTGCCTCCTCTTTAGCAAATCTCAACTCTATTTTAGAGGATTGAAGCTTCTTCCTTTCCTCCACCAACTCTTTAATGCAACCTTTATGCTCCTTTCAAAGTTGACTAACATCACATCTCTTCCTTCAGATTTAAGACTCGAGTCTCAACAATCCATTCAACTGACTCCAGATCTACATGAGCCGACTCTAGGTCAGTGCGTGCCAACTCCAAGTTGGCATGAGCCGATTCCAAATTGGCCCTCAATTGAGAGATTTCCTATACTTGTTTCTTCTCCCGCTCCACTACCTCCTTCTTTCGGTCAGTTGCAGCTTGGAGGCATTTGAGAGTAGTAGTTTTCTCTATTTCAGCTACCGCCACCTTGTTAGACCAAGCTTGATGTAAGTCTCCGAATGACTGGAATCCTCTCTCCAATGCAGATATATCATGTGTTAAATAAAGAAAAAAAGCATAAGTTAGAAAGATCGATAAAAAGAAAGATAATCAAAAACATTAACTTATCCTTATAAGCGTCGGATAAAATGAAACAAACATGTCAGACATTGTCCAACCCCTGCTACTTTTTCAATCAGTTGGGAGGAGAGTAGCTTTGAGAAGCCCCTTTGCCAATGCCGGATTCGATAGAGCCAACTCTCTGAAGGAAATCTGGATATCAAAAAGCTCCATAGAATCGCTTAGAGCTTTACTTCCAGCGGATGTTGTAGGAGCTTTCCCATGCCTTTGACTTGATGGCCTTTTGATTTAGGTCGACATCCATTCGGGCGTGAGTGGAGTTTGAGAGACTATTGGCTATTATATAGCCAACCCTACTTCGGACATTGATGGTGCCCGAGAGATCACTGGCTCAATAGGAATAGTTAGTGCTTCTACGATGATGACATCATCATCTGATTCTTCCACCGCCAGAGGAACTTCGACTGGTGGAGCTTCGACTGATGGAAGAGCTATGGGTAGTGATGATCTTACGAGTTCTAGCTGATGGTATATTGGTCCGATCGATAACCATCAATGGTGTGCCAATCAGATGGATGGCTATTGATGGAGTGTCAAGCTGACTCTTCTTCAGTGCTCTGGACGATCCAGCACCAGTAGTAGGCTTCCTCTTTGCCACGAATCATCAGACATCAGCCAATGAAATTGATGTTGTAGGCTGCATAGCTACAAACAAAAAGCTATGTTATTACAAGTCAAAAATTAGGCGAAAATGAAGATTCTAAAAAGCTATGTCAAACTATACCTATGACTGGCACCGGACCAAGTTCGGCGTCACATAAAGCTTGGTCCGTCAATAGTTCCTTTTGTGCCAAGACTTTCATGTCTTTTAACTTGAGAAAATCCTCTCTATTAGTAGAGTCAATCCGATTGTTTTCATTCGGACCAGCATTTGGAGTTCCCCAAGTGAAAAAAAAATCTAAAGAAAAGAAGAAGAGCTAGATCTTCCAATCATGGATAGACGAAGGGAGACCAAAAATGAAGTATAGATCCTTCCTCGGAGTAAAAAACCATCTACCCTCAACTTTGGAATAAGGAAAGAGTACGAAGAAGGGTTGGAAAAGTGACAACCGAGGGATGGTCGGGATAAAATGGCATAATAAGATAAATGAAATAAGAAGCCGAATAGAATTTGGTGCAAGTTGGGCTGGGCAAATCCGATAGTAATCCAGGATGTTCTGATAAACTTCAGGATTAGGAAATGAAGGTTTGACCTAAGATTTTCTATGTGGAAAGCGACTTGGTCTAAAGGTGGAGAAGTCACATGACCATTCGGATTAGGCGCAGACAACCAAAATTGCTCCAGGATATGATATTGTTTCTAGAGATGATCGACAGTGGAATTGATTAGTAAAGAAACCTCCACTGTAGGACCCAAAAAAAAAGTTCTACCTTCTCCTACCCTTAGTCTACTCCTATCTGCCATTACTAATGATAAAGAAAGATTCTAAGAAAACAAGAATAGAGAAGAAATCTAACCTAAGAATCAATAGAAAATTTGGGAAACACTGCAAGAATAGGAAGGGAGGAGAGAAAGCTATGAACACCGCCAGGACTCTTAGATGCAATAGAAATCCCATAAGAAAAGAAGGTAATCCTATATAGAGGATCCACAAATGGCCCAAATGATTTTGGTCAAATTAAGGTCATCCAGATCTTGACGCATGGCAACATTTGGACCGACCATTAATTGGATGTTTCGATACACCCACCCTCAGATCATGCCACATTATCGCCATCCTTAAGAATGGTCGGAAGTCAATGATCGCTCGACACACGTGGTAGTACTGGATTGAGCCGAAATCAAATCGATCGGATCATTTGGCTGTCAAATTACTTTTTGGCTAAATAAACTAATAATGACAGCACGATCATCAAATTGATAAAATGGCCAAAAATTTTTTGACTTTCGAAGCAATCATGAATGCTGAAAGTAAAATAGCCATCAAATTAGGGCTGCAAATGACACGTCAAGACTCTCATCGTTCAAAATATCAGTCCGTATATCAAGTCATATGTCCTTTCCATTTTGAACTTGAGAGTAAGAGGCAACTTTGGGGCCATCAAAATCTACGACCCCTGATTTTATATCGGCATTCCGATTGGCCGATGAAAGCATTGAATTTTTGACTAGCAATCGGACAAGCCGCCAACTATCGGTCGGAGATAGAAAATCTAACGACTCCCAAGTGGATAAGCTAACTGTCAATAGGTCTCAATGCCCGACTCATAATTGGCAACAAGATTGTAAACCAACTGCCAATTGGCAAACCAATTAACAGTCTGTAACACTCAATCGACTTTCTTCAAAGAATATGATAACTTTAACAACTGTATAACCACTGACCAATCGAAACACCAAAACCACCGATGGTTAATCAGGTCAATAGTACTACCGTCACATAATTAGCTTGATATTTATCGACATATAGTCAGCATATCAAAAACCGCCGGTGCAGGAAGTGCATAACGGCTATTCTATGATTATATAATGAGCATTAACTGCTCATATAATACTAAAACAAATGGAACGCATGATGCCTAACCGTTATGAATGGTTGCTAATGATTCGTGTGTAAATGGGAGGTAAATAAATAGTATTGGTAAGATAGTTCTGATCTAGACTCTGTCAGACTTTTCTATTTTTCTGTTCGACCAAATCTCTCCTCTCTAACTTAAGTATTGGAGGATCCTCACCAGAAATAACTTTGATAGGTACTTCCTCTGATGATAGGTGTAGTAGGGATTTGGCCACAAGAGTGACTGTAATCATATTTAAGCCCACAGCAATGTTCGAGGAAACGTAAGAGTTTCCACATGTTCAGTCGGTGTTTAGTGTTGCGTTGGAGGTGGGAGCTGTGCTCGGCTCACTCCGGTTACCATCGACGGATGTATATCCAACTCTTGCTCTTTCGATGTAATGGTACATGTCCCGTTTCGGTTTCTTCTATTTGCATCTCTCTCAGTCCGAGACTTTAACAAGGAAGGCCTTTTGTGTGGGCGCCAACAAATTCATTCGCTCGATGTCCAAGAGAGGAAAAGTGCTACAATTCATTGGGCTACCGGCCCTGGAGAGTAAGCATGGAAGTCAAATATCCTTTTATTCCGTTCTTTCCAAAGGCACCATAAGCCGGTTATGAGGAGCACATCAACACCATGCCGTTGCTCTTTTCCTGCAACGCCGATCCTCCATGTACTATATAGCAAATCTAGTGCGGATGGGAGCTCAGGCAGATGCAGTTCTGATAGTAGTTGAGTCCAGACTATTCTTAAGAAGGGGCAGTCAAACATAAGGTGATCATTGGTCTCTAAGATGTCTCCACAGAGCATGCAATTAGTTTTTCCAAGTCTTTCTTTCCTAAATAGGTTGGCTCTTGTTGGAATTTTGTTGTTGGCGCATAACCAAACGAACAACCTAACTTTCTCTGATGCCCAATCTTTTCATATGACTTTGCTTGTGATTAGCTTGATTCCTCCGTCTTGAAGCAAGCGGTAGCACTTCCTTGTTGTGAACTCCTCATCACCAAACCATTTCCAAGCTATCGGATCCTCTGCAGTACTCAAAAAGTACTGTAGGGTGTTGTGCATGGTTGGACACCGTCCATCATATCATATGATGGATGGCCGCACGTGCGAGATTGAGTGTGTCATTAAATACTAAAAAGAAAGGGATTTATAAATTCTAGCGATATTTAGACAGTTTGGACGGCCATCAATCTGATGATGGATGGTATCAGGGCATCTCATCAGACAAACATGTATAATGCTTCTTTCAATCCATCGAGGTCCTTCGTGAGTCCACGTGGTAGTAGGGTGCCAAGTAGTCTGCTGTTTTGGAAGTCCTCCATCCCTCTCTCAACTGAAGAATTGCTATTTGGTTCCACTGTATATAGCTATGGATAGCGGCCTTTCGATGACTGATTGTGAAGCCAACAATCTTCCGAAAAAAGAGCATTATTCCCATTACAAACACAGTATCTAATTAAGAACTGAAGTGTATCTTGCATTGCCTCTAGTCCTTTCCAAAATGGTGACGGTGTTTTGCATGCATGCTTCAATCTCTAATGTGATGCTCGGTGTATGGAATTAACCAGTTTGCACCATGGGTCTTCAGCATCGGAGTATAGCTTCCACCACCATTTACCAAGTAAGATCCTATTAAAGATTTTGAGGTTGAGCACTTCTAATCCTCCGAATTTTTTGGGTCCGACCATTGCATTCAGCGGTGCCCCTGTTTGCAATATTCACTCCCTCTCGACCTTCGGATTTTATAAATTTTTTGAATGATGAACTGAGGAAGTAGTAAGGTATTCATCAAATACAGAGGAATTCCTGTGATCACCGCATTGGTGAGGACTAATCTGCCTAATAGGTTGAGCAATTTACCTTTCCAACCAATGAGCTTCTTCTAAATTTTTTCCGGTGGTGGGTTCCAGTCACTTCTTCTCAATTTGGAATGGAGTGGTAGACCGAAATAAGTCATGGGAAACATAGCCACTTGACTTCCTCAAGTATCTGCTGCCCTCTTCACTGCCTTCTCTGCGATGCCCAAGCTTAGCACTTCCAAATTAAATTTTTATTTGAATTCTTTTATATCCAACAATGTAGCATCCTCCTCAAATTAACTAGTGCTCGATCGCCCCTCGACTCTAGCCACTTCAGATACGTCATCATCCTCCCCTAAAAAGACATTGACAAAAGATCTAAAGTGAACACCATCCCTCGTTGATGCCAAAAATCGGTGCAGGAAGTGCTAATCTATGAACGATCTCCTCTAATAAAGGTTTGGATGGAGTAGGGTCGGATATGTATGAGTCAGATTAGTCTATACCCATATCCATTCTACAAATAAAAATTCTATATCCATACCCATCCCGTACCCACTTTGGATTGGATTGGGTCAGGTCTAGTAGAGATGCGGATCGAATTGGATCGGATATATAAGAGAGATTAATCGGATTGGATCGGATTGAATCGGATACATATAAATAATATAAAATTATTATAATCTTGAATGAAAAATATGTATTAAAATTATATCGGATCGGGGCATATTATTATCCATATCCGATCCGAATCCATTTTGGATATGTTTTTTAGAATCCATATCCATCCCGCGTTCCAATCGGATCAGATAAAATCCATTCCATTCGGATCGGATCGGATTGGATATCCGACAGCTCGGATAAAATTGCCATCCCTATGATGTCTGCGACTGAAATTCATAAAATCAAATACATAATAAGAACATGCATGCAAAGAAAATAAGTTAATACCTAATTTTATAAAAATTTTAGCAATATTTACGTAACAAAATTTGCTAACCAAATATAAGATGTAGAGCAATTAAAAGAAAAACAGCTATGTAATTAAAATAAAAAATAAGCAAACAAAAAAAAGGAAAGCAAAACTGCGTTAGAAAAGCATAAGGATTAATCTATTTTTCGAGGTTAATTTATGTATTTGTAAATTTAGAGGAAAATTATACCAAATAAAGTTTTTTATTTGCTGGCTGAGGTGGACAGAGAAGTGTATCCTACAAACTCAGATAAAATAATTAAAATAATAAAATACATCCATAAAAAAATGTCAACAACTGCATTTACTGGATATGAGGAAGAATGTTAAATATTTTTTGCTAAAAAAAAATGAATTATAGCAATAGATATGCTTTCTAGAAACTTTTTTCTTCATGAAAATTTGCTATAAAATGGGTTTTTTTCATGCACAAACAATCCATTGTATAAGATTTTTCTTCATCCTTCTTATAAAACAGAAGGGATTGTTTCCGTCCACAAGAATATTAAGAAACAAACGGAAGCCCATATACCAGTTTCACTCGTTTCTCCTGGTCATTCGGGCGCGCAATACAGACAATGGGACCGGGTGCATAAAAAGGAGAAAAGAAATATGCGACAACCTCTATTAAAAGAAGAACCACCGCATGCACTGACTGACGTATGTCCATCTCGTGGATGGACCAACAATGTATGGTAGATTTTTTTTCTTCCTATAAGATTTGGACTAATCCATTTTTCTAGATTTATATAAATACAGATCTAAGTCAACTCTAATTAAATACTTATCTTGATTTAATCCATAAACTTCATGAAATTTTGGATTTAGACGTCCAAATGAGCCCTTATATAGAAGTTTGCCCCATTCTCAAATTGCCACACCCCCACAAACCCCACGCTCGCCTCCCTCTCTCTCTCTCACTCACTCATTCATTTGGGCAGCAAAAGGTTGGTAATATATTACATGCACATATATGGTAGGGCCAATTTTTGATTGATCATGATTGGTTATAAGATAAAAAAAAGCTAATCAAAATCTATAAAATATTTTATAGGATGAATCTATCTAATAATTTTTTTTGAATGGCAAGAGAGTAGAGGAGAACAATATGGACCCATTATTAAATCCTCTATGGCATCCTCCATGTCACGACTACTATGCTACAGAATATGGAAAAAAAAATTTCGTTGCCCATTCCGTGCATACAAGGAGTTTTTCTGAGCCCGCCATAACACAGCAATCGAGCATTCAATTTGTAGAGGTGCAGCAATCCCAGCAAAAGAAGCCTCATAGCACTCACCAAAAATAATGCAAAAACCAAAACATGAGTTAGATTGAGAACTTTGTTTACTTTCATCTCTTTACTTGGAACTACATGGCTCACCTTCCCAAACTCGTAGAATTATCACCATATCAGCAACTCTTCTAGGATGAATGACCTCATGAGCTCTTTCATAACATCCCATCCCTTGATCTTCTCAACTATTTTTTAAAATTTTTTTGGATATACCTTAATCTTCTCAACTTTATTAGGGTACATTTGGTTCGTGATCAGAATCAAAATCGAAATAAAGTTGAATTAAAAGCGGAATGGTTGTATCCTCTAATGTATTTGATTCATGATTGAAATTGAAATCAAAATATATTAGAATGAAATTTAAATACTAAGAAAGAGTAGGAACTGAATTTTAGAAGATTAGAACATTCTCATCTCCTCTTAGAATCAGAATGGAAATGCATGCGACTCCTCCAAGAATAATCACATAGCTGGAATAGGAGTCATTCATTCTTATACTGGTTCCAGAATTTCACTCCTTCCAACCAAACATATCTTTAAAAGATTTGGTATTTGCATTCTCTTCCAGAATTAGAATGATAATAGGACTCACCCTAACTAAACGATTGAAATGAAAATCATTCATAGTCCTATTCTAAAGTCCAAGTCCCATCAACCAAACATATCTTAGAATTCTTGCACTTATTTGGGTAATAGTGCTAGGAACCTAAATCTATTGGTTCATAGCTTCTACAAATATATTAATTTTTAATAGTAGATTTTAAATGTTACCATAATCAATAGAAGAGCCAGGAACAAAATCAAACTCTCAAGCCTAATACAAACAAATTAAATTAGACTACAACATTAATTATTTACTAATGTTTTTGCCAAATCCCAAGTCAAAGAGATCGGAGTTAATCTTCCTGAACATAGGCTAAGTGGTAGAAGAGTCCAAGATTATAAGCTGGAAAAGTCTTCTGCTCGAGATGAGGTGGATGGATCCTTGATTGGAGATAAGATGGAGAAGTCCTCGACTGGATATAAGATGGAAGGGCCCTCGACTGGAGATGAGGTGAAGGAGTCCTTGGCTGGAGATGAGATGCAAGGATCCTCGACAAAAGATGAGGTCGAGCAATCCTTGGCTGAGATGAGGTAGAGGAGTCCTCAGTCGGAAATGAGATGGATGGATCCTTGATAGAAGATGAGGTGAAGGAGTCCTCAGCTGGAGATGAGATGGAATCCTTGGCTAGAGATGAAGTATCGATAGAGATGTCTCCTAGGTGCTGGAGCTAGACCTACAAAGTAACTTCTTGATTGGAAGGATTTTTGGTAGGGATATTTGAATACTCAAGTTAGCTGAAAATTGGAGAGCAATAAGAGAAAGCATTTTAAGGCCTTTTAAGAGCTTACATGAGGTCCTTTTTTCTCCCTTATTTGTCGAGAATGAGTAAGAGTTGTGTATCCTAGGGGGATTGGCCATTCCCGAAAAGTATGTGCGAATCATGCCAATAGGGATCGCACTTCCGTATTTACAATGCGGAGCTAATCAATAGTTATTATTTGGGGCATAATTGAATCCTGACGATTAAAACTTTCTTGTTTGGTCTTTCCATATTGCGAGAAGGATTATTCTTCCAAAATGATCTTTTTGTCGAATCGGGATGACCTACCAAATCTGAGACCACGCTCCTCGAATATCATCAGGTTAGTCATAGTCGACCTTACACACCTTAGCTAAAATTGAGGACTAGATTGATCATGACCGGGGTGAAGGTCCACAACAACTAACATTTATCGTATAAAGATAGCCGATGCTTTTTATTCTTTCTTTGCCATGCTCTTGCATTAAATTGATCTAGCATAAGTACACCTTAATTTGACAAACAAGGACTATAGTACTTACTGATCTTCCTTCACACAATATATAGTTAAGAAATATATTATTATTAGATTATAACCCAAGCGATGCATGGGATGCAAGTTTCGAAGAGGTTCGAGAGATATCAAAATCTCAAGAGACCAACTCATACTATCACAACTCACACAAATCTTGCATAGACAGTCATCACAACCTCTTTATAAATAGAGCACTACTGCTGCTGATCTTTTGTATATAAAGCATTGTTCCAAAAGAGACAGAGAGAGGAGAGAGAGAGGAAAATGAAAAGACATGGAACAAAGGCTAGAACTTGGTTGCCTACCAATAGGCCATTCAGAGTTTGTCATCCTCATGTATCCACATAACAGTTCAGAAAGGTGGAACTTAGCCTAGTGCAAGTCTCACACTATGGATTTGGTATCATATTCACTTTATCATGAGAACAGAAATCCATAAATTAAAATTTTTGTAGCCAAAGAAGAATCCTTTCGATCAAAAAATCCCCAAACCCTACAAAATACCATGCTTCTACCAAGATTAAGCTCTCAAAACCTCAAGGGACTAACTCAGACCACCACACCTCTCACAAAATCCCATATGCTTCAGAAAAAACCCCCACCCCAATTATGAATTGAGTGTTGATAAAAGCCAATTTGAAAGTAGCTAGTATAAAATATTTCAAGATGCCAGTGACCCCTAAACTTGGTTTTCTCAAATGGGTAAATTTAAGCTGTGGGCTGAGGGTTGATGGCAATTTAAAGTTGTGTCAAGATAAGATCAAAGTATGGATGTATATCATTAGAAGAGGTTCTCAAGACTCATCTAGACATGCTTCATGTGGCAGATGGTAAGTATTAAATCTTCGAAAATACCTTGCCCACTTTATATTAAGGGGTTTCACTATGGAAATCAGTCATTCTTTTCTTTCAATTTCTTTTGCTGAAACTCCTATCTGTTTTTTGTTGTGGAAGATAAGCTTGGGATCCAAATGTCAGTTAAGCTATTTTCATATAATCACCAAAGTGATGGGACTTGCAATTTGTATTCAATCTTAATTTTTTATGTTCTGTTTACTCCATGATAAAAGGCTACAAGAAAAGCTTTATGAATTGGAAAGGTCGACACAGATAACAGAATCCTGGCTTAGTTGTAGTCTTCGTTTCGGATTTGGATTGGATCCTATGACCTTCATTGTATTTTGCATACAACAGAGCAAATATAACAATGATTTGTTTCCATCTACTCGTCACGAGGGTGTTCTGGACACTGAATGCTACGTGTTATGTGTCGTTCATTTTGCTACTCTCCGGGCTCCAGCAACCACAGATGCCTACATCGATTCTCTGTCGTGTGCTTTCTTGAAACCAGACTATCTACTAATTCCTTAGGGCGCATTAATAGAATTCTGGGGCCAAGATGGGATGTCTAAATGCTTCCTTCACAAGGTCTATCTGGAGGCATTCTTGTTGCCTGGGTGAAGGGAATTGGTCGAGTGACCTCCTTTCATTATGATAGACAAGTAGCCTTTGGTGTTTTCTTTCTTACAAATGGTCCTACTTGGTTATTGGCAGTTATCTTACATTAATCTGAACTGCTAGATCTTGGATTCCATGGACCTAAATATACGTGGTGTAACAATCGTCAAGGTTGTGCCCGCGTTTGGAAAATATTGGATAGAGCTCTGGCTAATAACAAATGGATGGATGGTTTTCCTAATTCTACTGTTCATCATTTAACAAGGTATGCATCAGACCATTGTCCAATTCTCCTATCCATGATTCATGAAGCATCGCGAGGTCTTCCTCCTTTCAGATTTGAAAAATTTTGGCTCTCTTATGGTGGAATTCACCAGGTTGTTCAACAAGCTTGGGTTTGCAATGGGGAAGGTTATAAAATTACTTTCCAATACAAAGCGTGAACTAAAAAAATGGATAAGAAGCATAGGTAACCTTTTTAAAAGGGCTCTCATGCTAAATGATAGCATTCACCAATTGTAATTAATTGAAGCTCATCAAGAGGGTCTTAGTGCTGATCAATACCATCATTTAATGGCATTACTTAGAGAATATCATCTAAACTTATGGCGTCGGAAAATATTATGGCGTCAAAAATCAAGAATTGCTTGGATGGTGGATGGAGACTCTAATACAAAATTCTTCCACTACTCTACAATCCTGAGGAGGCAATAGAATACTATTATTCAAATTCAGAATTCACACGGTGAAATGATTAATGACTCTAAACAAATCTGCCAAATATTATTTGACTTTTTTCAGCAACGTTGGATGGCGCAACCGTCTGCTCAACGTATGGCTCTCCCTATTGTTTCTCCATCTATCTTTGATCAACTTAACAATTCTCTTATCTATAATATGATGGAGGATGAAATTGAGTTTGTCCTTCAAAGCATGGATCCTGATAAAGCTCCGAGCCCCGATGGTTTTCAACCATTCTTCTTTAGACACTTTTGGCACATCATCAAGTAGGATGTTATTTAAACCATATACTATTTCTTTGAAACTGCCACCTTCCCTTCGTATTGCAAAAGGACCTATATTGCCCTAATTCCCAAAAACCCTTCACCACAGCAGCCAAGTGATTATCGGCCTATAAGCCTTTGTAATACTACTTATAAAATCATTGCCTAAATCCTTGTTCATAGACTTTAGCCCATTCTCTCCACCCTTATCTCCTCTGAACAAGGAGCTTTTGTCCAAGGCCGATCCATTATTGGTCAAATTTTGATCAACCAAGAATTAATGCACTCTTTACAACGAGCTCCACCTTCTCGAAGCTTAATGATGATTAAATTAGACATGGAAAAAGCCTTCGATCGACTGTCATGGGATTTCTTGTTCTCTTTGCTTGAATAATTTGGATTCTATACTAAATTTATATCTTTAATTCAGCAATGTGTAACTCAAGCACCATTTTCTTTACTCATCAATGGCACATCTACTTATTGGTTTTAACCAACAAAGGGATTGCGCCAAGGAAGCCCATTATCATCTTATATGTTCATTTTGTGCTCTGAAGTTTCTCTAATTTTTTATAGTTTGCTGTGCAAAATCATTTGCTCTGTGCATATCGGCCTAGTAGAATAGGGTCTCCAATCTCTCTCTTATTTTTTGCAGATGACTGTATGCTTATATGCAGGGCAACACTCAAGGATGGAGTATGTCTTCTCTCAATCATAGATGCCTATTGCTCTATTTCTGGACTGGCCATTAATGTGCAAAAATTCCAAATTAAATTCAGTCCACATACTCCATCTGCATTAAAGAGCCAACTTAGAAGTCTATTCCAAATTCATGAAAATAATGGTGTGTGGAAGTACTTGGGGGTACCAATTTCAAGAAAGGCCTTGCAATTATCTGATTTCATTTTTATTGGGAAAAAGGTGTTATCATGGATTGATTCTTGAAAGTGGAAGGCTCTATCTCTCTCTGGTAGAGCAACCCTCCTATAATCTGTGTTGGCATCAATTCCTCTATATTCTATATCTTCTATTCCTGTCCCTATGTTTTTTCTTTATAAGTTGGAAAAGGAATTCAGAGCTTTTCTTTGGGGGCATTCTTCAGATCGATTGGCTTTTTATCTTATTGCTTGGTCAACAGTATTTACTCCTAAGCATCAAGGAGGGCTTGGACTTGTCACACTAGAAACAAGATACAAAGCTTCTTTGTGTAAATTGGTAATAGATTTTGTTCTTCATCCCAACTCTCTTTAGGCTAAGCTTGTCTGTGAAAACTATCATTTTTTGGGATCTTGGGAAGACTATCATAAACCCCAGCATTGCGCAATTATTTGGTCTAAAATCTGCAAAGTTGAATGCCTCGCTCATTCTCAATTCATTTGGTCTATTGGCACAGGGAAAGCCATAAACTTATATCTGGATCCTTGGTTGTCTATGATCCCTATCTCTCGATGGCCTACTTTTATAAATGTTGAGAACATTAACATAGTTCAAACTCTTCAGAACTTCATTAATCCTAATAGACAATGGGATATAGACAGATTAGCTAATCAGTTTTCTACTGAAATGATGACTCAAATTGGTGGTATTCTTTCACCACAAGGATTTTGGGCTGACCAGCTCTGTTGGGGATCTCTTGAAAAAACTCATGTTTCAAGCACTGATCTGTATCCTCTTATTAGTCCTTTGCACACTGATACTTCTTCCTATAATTTTGCTTGGATTTGGAAACTTGATATGCCAGGGAAAGTCAAATTCTTTTGGTGGTGATTGCTTTGGAATCGCTTACCTTGTAGAAGTTTTCTTCATACAAGAGGCATTTTGACTGATACTCAATGCCATTGTGATTTGTGTGAGGCCACTGAGGAAGATACCCAGCATGTTATACTTTCTTGTCCCTTTGCAGTAAGCTGTTGGATTCTTTTGCTAGATATTATAAGACTAAACTTCATACCTCCCACTATATCGGATCTCGTGGAACTCCTTTCTACAAACCCAATTGAACATTATCATCAAGGCTTACTTGCTTCCTTTGTCTTCCAAATTTGGCTTGCCCATGATGATTGAATTTTCTAGCAAGTTTACATAACTCCTCATCATTTAGTTTCTAAAATTCTAACTGATACTTCGGACTTTGCTATCTTCAATTCAACAAAAGCTCCGTTATGGCACTGGGATGGCATCTCTCAAGTTTTATCAATCCCTAATAATAATATAGTCTCTTGATCACCCCCTCCCATTGGAGCTATTAAACCTACCTTTGATGCGGCTACTAATTATCCCACAGTGATATGTCATTAGAGACTCTATGGGCAACCATCTTCATGCCGAAGATAAATTACTTCATACTTTAGATATTTTACAAGCTAAACTTGCTGCGGCTTGGATAGGATTATTAATTGTTGTTATGGAATTTCATAACTTAACAATATACATTGAAGAAAAATCTGCCTCAGTCATCAAATGGTTAAAATCTCCCAAAAAACTTACACATTATAAGTTTCCTTTACTAGCTGATATACATAACTGGTTGACAACTACTTTGAGCTGTAAAAATTTTCATATTCATTGCACAGGCAACAAAGCAGCTGACCATGTGGCTAAGTGGGCATTGGATGGGGATTTTACTCTATTTTCAATTGATGCTATACCTGACCAATTTAATACCATTTTGCAGACTGATAAAGAAAGATTAATAGCTATTCACACTTAATCTGAATGTCACATTATTCTACATATGCACATATTCCTATTTATAATTGACTAGGACTATGAGCAGGTCACTAATGAAAGCAATCTTGGACCAGCCCTATCTTCCTCTATTATTATATTTGTAAACAGGCTTACTTTCTTACATCTTCTGTGCAACCATGATGCTGCCAGGTCACGGGCGGTAACTAGCAACCAAATAGAGGAGGGGAAAGATAATGAAAGTATAAAGAGATACCATGTAATGGGAGGTATTCTCAAATTAGGTCTGCATCAGGTGTAATTGCAAGGGTCTATAGATGTATTTTACATCATATGGAAAGGTTTTCTGAAGTTGGTACTATATACTGCGACTCTTTTAGCATTATTGTCATATGGATCAGGATTATGGACTATAATTGTTTGCCTCTTACTTTCTTCCAAACATTATCATGACTGGAGGTTATGTTCTTTATGTTTTCTTCATTGAAATTGGCAAAATTCACTTGTAATTGCCAACAAACTGATATTTTCTTTATGGACACTTGATTTGATGGAATCAATAACCTATAGTTGCTGCTTCTGTTTTAATTCTTTTGCATCTAAGAAAATACAAACTGAAATATACTTAAAGAAAATCACCCGCAGCTTTCACGAAGACCTTACCATTTTCCATCTGGTTTTGTCTCATCTCCTCAATAGCCACTACTTCAATAGATTGATATTTTCTGAGGAAGCTGACAACTTCATGTTTCTGATTATATATTTCACCTTCTTCTGCTTTAATGGATTTATATATATCTACACTTGTCAGCAAGTTTCTCTAATTTATCAATTACAAGAACTTTGTGCTGAGAGAAAAGGTTATAACTTCTGTCAGGTAATACCTCATATTAAAATGCGGGACAGCATTCTACCACTCTTTGAATCTCTATTCTGCCATATGGGCATCTACCTCTGTGTGAAAATTTTGTTGAACTGCTGTTATCGTCAGAAGTTATTTAATCATTTTCTCTATCAATAGTATCTATGTATTGACATCGGAAATGGATTTTCTGTATCCAGTTGATTTTCAAATAACTTATATCAAGATGAATACAGTGCAAACAATAGCTAAAACCTGTATATGTTTTTTGGATTTCTGGGTTTAAACTCAGAATTGTTATTGTATAGTTTCAATGGGCTTTCAGGGTTAAACTCTTTACAGCTTTCACTTTTTGAATACACTTGTAATGTCTTGTTTTGGACTTTGTAATAGGTGTTTTTCTCATTAATATATTTTCTCAGCTCCTACCAAAAAAAAAAACCCACAGATGCCTCAGGCACATCAAATCGACTGAAAGTCCAAATTAAAGAAGACAAAAATCTTAATTTTTCCCCTCTTGAGCTACGCTAAAGCCATGATCACAGGCGGCCAGAGCTTCGTTTCCTCCCCTTCAGCCTTCTCCCATGATGGAAAGAACTTGTTGGTTTCTTTTCTTCCTCCCGTTGGTTTGCACACATGGCAAACGAAGGACACCCAGCATGCCTTCCTCCGCCTCTACCCCGACCGGCTTGCTAGTGCTGCTGCCCACCTCCACACCACCCTCTCCGCCTCTCTTCTCGACGTCCGATAATGGGTCCTCTCACCCTCGGCATAGGCCTAGGTCGACGCAGTGCTTCGACAGGTTGACTCGAAAGCGGAGGCCCTAGGCCCGGTGGAGTTTCGGGCTTTCATGGTGGAGCTCTTCAAGGATGGCATCCTCATTAGCGTCAGCTCGGCGGTCCTCCGATGGATCCCAATCGCTGCCACCCCACTGCCCTCCACCTCTTTTCTGTCTTCGTTCATTGCTGTGAGATCCCGCTCGACACCCTACCCTTTTCAATATTTTTTCTTAATTTTTTTTTTATTTTTTATATGGGTGGGCAGCTTGATACGTAAGCTATCAAACATGGTCTATAACTATGAAGAAGCGGCGGAGTAGGGAGCTTAGTCATGAACATGTGGCTCTCTTTAATTCTTTCTCCAACCCTACATATCAAATGAAGGCAAAAACTTTTATTTTAATATATATATATATATATATATATATATATATATATATATATATATATATATATATATATATATATATATATAAATATAAAAGATGACTTTTTTTCAACTTTAATATAATTTAAAAGCTATGAAAATTATATATATATATATATAAAATAAATTTTCATAGCTTTTAAATTATATTAAAGTTGAAAAAAAGTCATCTTTTATATATATATATATATATATATATTATATTAAACTTGGCAGGCCTCTATCTATCATGTATATATTTTTAAGAAGATTTTTATAGTTTAATAAAAAAAGAAAAAAAGAGGGGGATTTCATTTTCAACCTTCCCCACTTTAATTCTACAAGGGAAAGGGTCTTTTTGTAGTTTAGTTAACAAAAAAAAAGAATATTTACATGTGAAAGTATTTTTAAGAGTATTTTCATAATTTAATATAAAAATAAGGGCATTTTTGTAATATGGTATAATGTATTACAAATGAATAAAAATAATATATTACTAAAATATTAATAATTTAAAATATTTAATAATTAAATAAATATTTTATAAATTAATAAAATATATTATTTTTAAAATAATTATATAATTAATAAAAATAATATTTTAAAGATAATATATTTTCTAAATAAAATATTTATCCTATGCGTTGCCTAAGTAACATACCACTTATAAAATTAAGAAGGAAGCTTTATAATATAATAAGTTCTTTCACATCATAATATACTATTATATTTTTTGTTAAACTAATTCCTGCTGTCATGACGTGACAACTCGATCTCATTCTCTAATGATTGGAGATCAGCATATGGTGATTTTAGCTGTAGTTAGGTTGAAATGTTCAATTGGAACCCAAATTCATCCCTGCATTTGCATCTTAGATACTGAATTTAAATACAAGCGAATGTTGGATTCAAGTTAATTTCAGTAATTAGAATTATCACCTATTTAATTAGGCGGCACAAAACATAGCCTATTTTATTATTGGACGAATCATATGACCTTTCCTCAATGGACGGGCATGCTTGTATATTGAGCCATAAAAAAAAAAATTATGATCCTTCCTAGGAGATTTAAGTAGGAAGAGCAATAGATCGGATATGGATTGCATTGGTCCATACTTGTATCCATCTCGTAAGTAAAAACTTCATATCTAAATATGTCCCATACATATCTCTGATCGGATCGAATTGAATTAAATAGAGTTGCGGATCAGGTTGGATCGAATGGATAAAAAGAATTAGTCAGATCGGATAGAATTGGATGCATATAAATAATATAAAATTATTATAATTTTAAAAAAAGAATATATATTAAAATTATATCAAATTGAATTTCGATCAGGACATATTATTATCTGTATATGATTTGAACCTACTTTAGATCACTACAAGAATCCAGACTATTAGCAACGACGAAATGCCATCGCTAATAGTCCTTCTGCCATCACTAATAATGATGCCATCACTAATATCATTATAAAAGCCAATCTAAAAAATCTTTGTTGCTAATTGGGATCATTTGCGATAGTAAAAATCACCGTCGCTAATAAGAAAATTAACAACGGCTTTAGAGACGAAATAATTTTATCTTTAATTAATTTTTAAAAATTTTTTTTTAAAAAAAATAAAAAATATTAGTGATGGAGATTCGTTGCTAATGTCGTCGCTAATTGCTATTAGTGACCAATTATTTCATTGCTAATGCCATCTCTAATTTTATATAATTTTTAAATTAAATAAAAAAATATTTTAAAAAATATTAGCGACAGTATTTTGGTGTCTAATACCATCGCTAATAGTTATTAGCGATGGTAGATGCCATCGCTAATACCGACAATAATAATTATTTTTAAAAAAAAATTAATAATAATATTTTTTAAATCTATTTTAATTAATCATAATAAATTATGATTTCTAATATCTGTTATAATTAAAATTCAAAGATAATATAATAATTAAAAATTTAAAACTAAATATATTATATTAAAAATAAAAATTATATAATTTTTTTTACAAGCAATATCAAAAAAATAGAATACATTAAAAAAATTCAGGTTCGATCCTCATCACCATCAGTCTCCTTCTCCAGCTTCTCTCCAGTAGTTGATAGATGAGAGCTGGATGTCCCAGTATCTTGCAATGAAAAAAATAAAATAATATTAGTAAGTTTTGATACAGAAGCGTATCTTTTGGTACACTCTTTCGATTCTCGAATATATTATTTTTACATATTTTATTCAATAATACAGAGCTATAAATACCTCTAATCCATCGATTGAATGGTTAGATTGAATTTTTAGCCTCTAGATTCTCTTCCTAGACTCAAACCTAAATATATAAAGTTTTTAAAAATAAAAATTTAAAATAATTTAATAATATAATTATCTGATGTGATGGCTAAAATGATGAGTCCAACTGATTGCACAGCTATGGATCCTGGAGAAGCTCCACGATCGTATCGTGGATGGCATCTAGGAAGCTCTGAGGTCGCTGGCTCAGAAGTCTCTACACGACCTCCTCCATATGCACATCGCTCCAAGTTTGGGATGTCGAGGCCTATGAGGATACCGAAGAATATCGAGACAGTAAAGGATTAAAGCTGTGGTCGAATACTATGATCCGGCTCCTACTCAACCCCTTGATGGTGCTGAGCCATCCCTTAAGATTAAGGAGGGCTGAGAAGATGGGTCATCGTTATACCTCTCAGTAACGTACGTCGCATAATGCATGTGCAAAGTTCAAAAATATATTAGTTATAATATAAAATTTAGATCCTATAACAACTTAATTAGTAAATAAAGTTTGAAGTTCTTACTATGATCTCATGACGTAGAATCTAAATAGTCATCAATCCTCCTAAACCGATGTATGGCCCACCACAACTGCAGCTGATCTGATAGATGATCTAGCTATCATATTTATAATAAGTAAATAATAAAATTAAATTAATTAAAATATATATATATATATAAGAGTTTTTATAATTCTAGTGAAGAGCTTTGATATTGATTTCTTATCAGTCTGTCGGCCATAATATATGCACCGATTGAACAGACCGTATGCTTGATTGGATCCTACTGGGCAGCTCGGTTCTTCCAGACCCTCTACCACCTACTCGAGTACTTCTCGCTACTTCATTGATCGTTGAGGGCCTACCATATGTCTATCCGCATCCAATGATTCATGAATAATCTCCAATCTGATGGTGATTGAAAATTGGAGTGCTGGATGGCGGACTGCCTGAGACTATAGAGGCCATCTTGAAGCCTTTGTGTAGTCACCTCCTCGAAGATCTAGCAGCTAGCCTTTTCATCCTAGAGAGTCTCAAATCGGTAGTACACCTGCAAGATAGAAGCAAGCGTGTATTTATATGTAATTAAAATACCAACATATCGAGAATTTAAAAATTAAACTAGTTCTGACTTACCAAAATCATCCCTCAGGCTGCATCACGTGCTCTAGACAACTAGCTAGAAAAATCATTCACTGGCCCTAGCATCAAGCATCGGATGATGCCGGTAACCATACGAGATACTTCAGACTTTCTAAACATGCTGCAAAATTAATTTTGAATGATAAATATTAACTCTAGAATTGCTAAATTAAAAATATATTATTTAAAATTGTAGTATTTACAAGTGGCTCTGAATGTGGATGAGCTATCTATCCTTCGACTGAGTCAGAGGTGCCATAAGCCGGGCGGATCCTCCACCATGACTCTATTTCTATGAGCCGATCACTACTGCATGTGACTGTGGGATTACTAATGACCTCCTATCATCCAAACCTAAGCATAAAATATCTAATATTAAAAATATTATATTAGTTAGCAAAGAATAAAATAATAATATTTAAAGTATTAGAGAGTTTAATTATCATCTGATATGAGATATGCAGAACCATGTGAGCTGATCGCATGATCGCTCTCTCCTCGAGAGCTCTATCCTAGGCTGGAATGGCTCCGACCTTTAGAAGATATGATGTATAATATTTAAAAATAAAAATAAATATCAAAGCAAGTAGATGATCTAAAAATTGATTCAAATAAAATGTCTATCAAAACATAACAAGACGATCAAAACTTAACTCACATGTAACAAAAATCGTTAGTTAGCATCTGCCATATATGAGCAAAAAAATAATTCTTGTCCAATAATACATGATAATACATTCGTTTGCTGGTCCCCTGATTTAGGCATCTGATTCTCATTCAGCAATACATGGTAATCTCAGTACATGAAAATATAAAAAAGCTCAAATCTGCCATTGAAAAATAAGGTATTGTAAGTTTCTCTGCACCTTTAATCATGAGGTGGCTGCAAGCGGTTGTCTGCGATATAATAGACCATCTAAGCTTATCCTGCATTGCAAGTTCTTCTGCACCAAAGTACAGTGAGATGGTTGCAAGCGATTGTCTGTAATATAATAGACCATTCAAGCTTGACTATACAATAATAAGTACAGAATGCCTCACCTCCATTTAGGCGCACCTCGCACAGGCACTCATCATAGCCTCTATCTTCAAGCCTCTGACTGCCTTCTTAAGCTGTAAATCAGAAATATAAATTTGATTAAAAAATAAAATAATAACATAAAAATAAAATTTATATGCTCGCGCAGCCTAGTCATCTGGTAAGCTCCAAGTTTGCATGCATGGGACGCACATCTTGATCGTCCCCATTTGCAATGATATCTTTTATTTTGGTGATTATGATTTTGGAAATGCTGTACTCTTTATGAAAGATGTGTCAATAGAGAAATGTTGGTTAGTGATACAATAGTTATCCATTCATATAGGAGTGAATTTTTGCCAAACTACAAGTATTGATACCTGCATAGAAAGATGTGGGAGATAATATGCATCGATAGGAAGCTCTACTTATTTAATACATTTACTGATGTGCAAGAGCTTAATGGTGACAAGCTTGAGTATATGATTAGCATATTTGGTGGATTTAATCTGGCTATTAATGAAAGTCCATGTAATAATCTTTTAGATAGCAATCGCCATAGTCGTGATGGACTATAGGAGTTTGTTGGGGATAAACCCCGCTCCTGCCGAAGTCTAGTTCGATGCTCAGCCTAATGTAATCGGTAGCCATGGAAGAGCTTCAGCGGATGGGTCTTAGCCAAACTTTTTCAGCCGATCGAACTTTTCAGCGGTCGAGCTTCTGTCGAACTCCCCAGCGGCCAAGTCCTAGCCAAACTTCCTAGTGGTTGTCTTTGCCGAACTCCTTCAGCCGACCGAACTCCTCAGCGGCCAAGCTCCAATCGAACTTCTCAGCAGTCGAACTTCAAACGGACTCCCACAAGAGCCAGACTCCCTTCGTACTCCTTCAGTCGGACTCCCATAAAAGCTGAACTCCCTCCGTACTCCTTCAATCGGACTACCACGAGAGCCGAACTCCATCTACACTCCTTCAGTCGGATGCCCATGAGAGCCGAACTCCCTCCGTGCTCCTTCAGTCGGATGCCCATGAGAGCCGAACTCCCTCCGCGCTCCTTCAGTCGGACTTCCACGAGAACCAAATTTTTTCCGCACTCCTTCAGTCGAACGCCTATAGAAGTCAGACTTTTGTCAAACTTCTCCTTCGATCGAACTCTTTCAGGAGCCAAACTCCTACCTGATCGCTCCTGTAGATAGACTCCTCCAAGGATCGAACTCCTTCCGAACATCCCCTTCGGTTGAACTCCTTTCGGATGATCCCCTTCAGACGTATCCCTCTTAGGAGTCTGAGCTCCCCTGAAATAGATATACACCAAGGTTCTTCATCTACGGCTGTTGAACCTCGATGATATGGCCGCTACTATCAGTCTGGTGGTACCTTTTTCTTCGTAATAAGCCCCATATGGCCTATGATCGGACGACATAACCACTACTACTGGCAACACCACTCTCTCTATAACCAGTCCCATGCGGCCCATGACCCATCAGTATGGCTATCACTATCTGCCTGACGATGCTTTTCTCTTCATACCGAACTTCATGTGGTCTTGAGCGGCCCACGATCGAACGGTATGGCCATCACCATCAACCCGCTATAAGCTCCGCCTATAAAAAGAAATCCTCCAGATATATTTTTTCGAAGCTCTTCTCTCCCCTCTAAAGCTTAAAGCTCACTTCTCATTTCTGAGCACTCCATTTCTATTGGCCAGAAGAGCTGATTTGACCGTCGGAGGGTCCTACCAGAGCCACCACCTCCGACTTCGGATGGAACTTTATTTTGTAGATCACCGATGGCGATCTCGTCCTTCTCCACTCCAGCTTGATTCGATATCAATCAGATTCTACACCAATAGAATTGGCGCTAGAAGGAGGGCCCTCTATTTTTAAGGTTTCTTTGTTCTTGAAAGAGTGCTCAATGATGATTTCTCTCTTCCCTCTCTTGAGATCTCCCTTCTTCTTCTTCAGAGTTCTTTCCCGAGAGAAATGCCTCCCAGGAGAGCTTCAATCCGACGATCGACAACCTTCGTGGCCCGATCTCGTCCAGATCCATCCACCCCCACTTCAGCCCCAGCAACCCAGGTTCCACCTGTAGTCATGGTGGATGCGGAGCAGTTCAACCTACTGGTCCAATAGGTTCGTGGCCTCACGGAGGCAATGCAGGCCATGCATCGGTAGGCCTCGGCACCAGCTCGATCGATGTAGGATTCTTCGAAGCACTATGGTTTGGTCTGGGAACAACTGACTTGGGCCACCCAGCCTTTGATCCCCGGGAAGGGAAAGCAAAGGATGGAGGGCCCCTACTCGAACCACGACTCGACCCAGAGGGAGGCTTCGCACCTATTTCACCAAAAAATCCTGGAGGTCAACAACCGTGAAGACCTCTTGGATCAAAGGCTCTTAGAAATGAGTCGACGGATCGAAGAGCTCCATCACACTCCCTCCTCACACGGTAATAACATTTGTACTGACCCTTATTTTTTGTAAAAAATTATGCAGAAATCAATCCCACCAAACTTTAAGCTTTCGTAGTTTGAGAGTTACGATGGAACCATCGATCTGATCGACCATCTGAAAGCCTTTCGGATAATGATGTTGCTTCATGGCATGCCAGACACTATTTTGTACCGGGCTTTTCTCTCCACCTTCAAAGGAGCTATAAGAAACTGATACTCGATGCTGAAGTTGAGTACCATCTTATTGTTTGATCAGATGAGCCATCAGTTCGTAGTCCACTTCGTCAGCAGCCGACGACCGCACCGAGGTTCGAATTTTCTGCTGATCATCAAGTAGAGGGAGGGGAAATCCATCCGAACTTATATCACCTGATTTAATGCTACTGCATTAGAGATCCAAAATCTGGATCAATCAGTCATCATGGCCGCTCTCAAGGATGGCCTCTAGAAGAATGATTTATTGTTCTTTCTGAAAAAGAAGTACCCTAGGAACTTTGCTGACATGCTAGCTCGGGTCGAAGGGTATGCCTGGGCTGAAGAAGCTCTCAAGGCCAAGGACAATGAAGTTCATGGTGAGCGGCAAATCGACGGGCCGGGTAGGCCCACCGAAGGGAAGCCGAGCGAAGCTCAGCCGCATTTTTGGACTCCATCCGAGCACGAGCGAGCCTGAACTCTCCTTCGAGCTCGAAGACAGGGAAGCCCCGATGGAAGGGCATGCCGAGGTTCTCTCCAACGAAGATTTTACAACTACGCTCCTCTTAACGCTTCGAAAATCTAAGTACTGATGAAAATTAGGGAACGACTTTCGAGATCGAAGAGGATGCATTTTCATCCCAACGAGTGCAATTCCAATAAGTTCTGTCTTTATCATCGTGACCACGGTCATGACACTGAGGAGTGCATCCAACTCCAGGATGAGATCGAAGAGCTCGTCAGATGAGGCAGACTTGGCCGATTCTTGCAGAGACAGCCTGTAGGATGGGAAGATCGATTGAGGATATTACTACGGCCTGAACCACCAAGAAGGAAGGATCAATAAGAAGATCGACTGTCTCTCGACATCATCAATACCATCTCGGAGAGACTTCGACAAGGAGAGGCCAGTGGATCCATGGAATCGATTAAGAGATGGAGGATCGAGAAATTCGTGACTTTTACCGAGGTGGATGCCTAGGGGATCCAATTTTCGCATAATGATGTGATTGTAATCTCTCTGAATATTGCTAACTATGATGTACGCCATATTTTGGTGGATAATGAAAGCTCGGCCGACGTATTATTTTATGATGTCTTCTCGAAAATGTCCTTATCCGATGACCGTCTGGGGCCTATAAACTCCCCGCTGATAGGATTCACTAGCAATATTATACCAGTTGAGGGCATAATAACTTTGGCTATGACTGCAGGGTAATGCCCGAAACTGGCTAAGGCGCAGGTCGATTTTCTGATCATGAGGACTCCATCCGCCTATAATGCTATTCTCGATCGACTTGGTCTGAATGCACTTTGGGTGGTGGTATCAACCTATTATTTGAAGATGAAGTTTTTGATGAGTCACGAGATCGGAGAGGTCGGGGAGATCAGATTCTGGTGAGACACTGCTACTCAATCATCCTACATAAGGAAGAGCGATTCGACCCTTACCTTGTTGACAGACTGGATGTTTGCGATGACCTCACTGGGAGCGGGGCGAGCCTATGGAGGATCTCGTCTCTGTACCCTTAAATGATGGAAATAAGGAGCACACGGTGCAGATCGATTCCAACTTGGTAGACGAGATTCGGGAGCAACTCGTTGTCTTCATCAGGAGAAATGCGGATGTCTTCATCTGGACCCCAACAGACATATCAAAAATTGACATCGAGGTAATGAAACATTGATTGGCTGTTGATCCGAAGCATCGGCCGATAAAAGAAAAGATGTGCCACCATGCCCCAGAGAGGCAGAAAGCAATCGCCAAAAAAGTAGACAAGCTCCTTAAAGTCGGATTCATCTAGAAGGTTAATTATCCGACTTGGGTCTCAAACATGGTTCTCGTCAAAAAGGTGAACAATAAGTGAAGGATGTGCATCGACTTCAAAAGGCTGAACAAGACCTGCCCGAAAGACAGCTACCCCCTACCCAGGATTGATCAACTCGTGGATGCGACCTCGGGCCATGAGCTCCTCATCTTCATGGATGCCTTCTTCGATTATAACCAGATACGGATGGCGCTTGAGGATGAAGAGAAGAATGCTTTCGTTACTGACCATAGTCTTTATTGTTATAGGGTCATGCCCTTTGGACTCAAAAATGCAGGGACAACATACCAGTGGCTGATCAACAAGATCTTCAAGGAGCAGACCGGCCGCAACATTAAGGTGTACGTGAATGACATGCTTGTCAAAAGTCGAGCTTCTACAGACCACCTCGCTGACCTTGAGGAGACCTTCAGCGCACTTAGGAAGCACAAGATGAAACTGAATCCAACTAAGTGTGCCTTTGGTGTGACCTCCGAGAAGTTTCTGAGGTTCATGGTATCGAGGCACGGGATTGAAGTAAACCCCGAGAAAATCCAAGCCATTCAGAAGATGACTGCTCCAAAAATGATCGAAGAAGTCCAGCACCTAACCGAAAAGGTGGCGTTCCTAAATCGCTTCATCTCAAGGTCGGTCGAACGATGTATGCCCTTCTTTCGAGTTCTCAGATAACCAAAAAACTTTCTGCTGGACGACGGAGTGCCAACGAGCGTTCGACAAGCTTAAAAACTACCTCAGCTCACCCCCACTTTTGGCAAAGTCCGAACTCGAAGAGGAATTAATTCTGTACTTAGCGGTCTCCCTGGTGGCCCTAGCGGTAGTCCTGGTCAAGGAAGAAGCGAAGATACAACGATCGGTCTAATATGTAAGTTGGATCCTGAGGAATGCAAAAACCAAGTACTCTAGATTAGAAAAATTAACTTACTCTTTTCTGATTGCTGTCAGAAGACTTTGATCTTATTTTCAGGAGCACACCATAACGATCGTCACGAACCAACCGATAAAAGCAGTCCTTCATCGAACGGACGCCTCCGAAAGAATCACAAAATGGGCAATCGAGCTCATGGAGTTTAACATCAACTACCAACCTTGGCCATCGATCAAAGCCTAGGTATTGATCGATTTTGTGCTAGAATGCACTATTTCAGTTGAAGTCGAGCTTGAACAGATCGAGATTGGTGCCTTGCTATCACGGTCGAACCCCCTTAAGAAAAGTGCCGATCTTCTTGAAGGCTTTTAGGCTTTGCATGTGGATGGTTCGTCCAACTCTGCTAGAGTTGGTGCGGGGTTGGTCTTGGTCAGCCCTGAGGGAGTCATCGTCGAATACGCACTACGTTTCAAATTTTCTATGATCAACAATGGGATCGAGTATGAAGCGCTGATAGTCGGATTAAAAATAGCAAGAAAGTTAAAAATAGATCGGCTTCAAGTCTACAGCGATTTTCAATTGGTGGTCAGCCAAGTTAATGGCAGCTACGAAGCGCGAAAGGAAAGCATGATGAAATACCTTGGAAAAGTGAAGGACTTGACTCTGGCCTTCGGCAGCTTCGGCATTCGACAGATTTCGAGGGCAGAAAATGCAAAAGCCGATCTTCTCTCCAAGTCGGCCACTTCAACCATATTCGAACTGCCCAAAGAAGTATTTTTGGAGACTCTAAAGTGCCCAAGTCTAGAAGAATCTTAGGTCGTCCTATAGACAGAGTTTGAGCTGAGCTAGATTGACCCATTAGTCGCCTACTTTAAAGAGGGAGTCCTTCCTCATGATCCGAAAGAAGCTCGAAAACTCAGAAATTAAGCCTCCCGGTACGTCTTGTACGAGGGCAGACTGTATAAGAGATCGTACTTGCTTTCACTGCTAAGATATCTCCGACCTTTAGAGGCCAATCTCGCATTATG
Organism: Cocos nucifera; assembly: GCA_006176705.1. Lineage (NCBI taxonomy): Eukaryota > Viridiplantae > Streptophyta > Magnoliopsida > Arecales > Arecaceae > Cocos > Cocos nucifera. Next base: position 1,885,644 of record QRFJ01000005.1, on the reverse strand, counting down.
GGAGGTGCACGAGGGACTTTATGAAAGTCATGTAGGGGCCAAGTCCCTATCGTAAAAATTACTTCAACAAGGGTACTACTGGCCGACCTTGTTTCACGATTCCATGGAGTATGTTAAGAAATGTGATCGCTGTCAGAAGAACGCAAATGTACAAAGACAGCCAGCCTCTGAGCTTACAATGCTAAGTGCACCTTGACCATTTGCGTAATGAAGAATGGACATACTTGGCCCTTTTTCGACGATGCCCGGACAGCGGAAGTTCCTACTGATCGCGATCGATTATTTTACCAAGTGGATCGAAGTCGAACCACTAGCGAAGATTATCGAGACTAAGGTATAGGACTTCATCTAAAAATCGATAGTTTGTCGGTTTGGTCTGCCCCGAACTCTCATAACCGATAATGGATGGCAGTTCGCTGGGATGAGGTTCACCAAGTTTTGTGAAAATCTGAACATCTTCCACCATTTCACATCAGTAGCTCATCTATAGGCCAATGGGGAGGCTGAAGTGACCAACCGAACTCTGCTGCAGGGTATCAAGATGAGGCTCGATAGGGCAAAGGGTGCTTGGCTGGATGAATTCTACCACATCCTCTGGGTGTATCGAACCACGCAAAGGCTGTCGATTGGAGAAACTCCTTCGCCTTGGCCTTTGGCATGAAGGTGGTTATCTCGATTGAACTTAAGCTTCCATCAACATAGATCATGGCCTTCAACAAGCAGCACAACCCACAAGACCTCAGAGTCGACCTCGACTTACTGAAAGAGAAGAGGAAGGAAGCCCGCATCCGGATGGCAGCCTATAGATGGAAGATGGCCTAGTACTATAACTCCAAAGTTAGAGGTAAGACGTTCAGAGTAGGGGACCTAGTGCTTCGATGAGTCGCTGTCTCTCAACCTCAGAGCCAGGGGAAGCTCGCTCCAAATTGGGAAGACCCGTATGAAGTGGTGGAGGTTGTCTGATCCGAAACTTATTGCCTAAAGAAGCTTGAAGGAATAGTGCTTCTACGATCTTGAAACTCAAAAAATTTGAGGATATATTATCAGTAATCTTCCTTCAATAAAACTCCTTCATTTCAGCATTATTATTTTCTAGTGCAAGAATTACGTGATGACAGAAAAGAAACGAATGAAAGTGGCTACGTTAGGAACAGGAGGAGGACCTCATCCTAATGCGAGCAAAGTCGAAGGTCTCATTCACTTTAGATGAGATGGAAGGAAAGGCTCTAACAACGGCCCTTATGTGCCCCCATAGCCCGTTAGGAACAGGAGGAGAACCTTGCTCTAACATGAGCAAAGTCAAATGCCTCATTCATTTTAGACGAGATGGGAGAAGAGGCCCAGACAACGGTCCTTATGTGTTCCATAGTCCATTAGAAATAGGAGAGAACCTCATCCTAATGCGAGCAAAGTCGAAGGCCTTATTCATTTTAGACAAGATGGGGAGAAAGGCCCAAACAACGGCCCTTATATGCCCCTACAATCCATTAGAAAAAGGAGGAAAACCTCATTTTAACGCGAGCAAAGTCAAAGACCTCATTCATTTTAGACGAGATGGGAGAAGAGGCCCAGACAACGGCCCTTATGTGCTCCCACAGTCCGTTAAGAACAGCAGAAAAAATCTCATCCTAATGCGAGCAAAGTCGAAGGCCTCGTTCACTTTTAGACGAGATGGAGGGAGAGGCCTTGACAACGATCCTTATATGCCCCCACAGTCCGTTAGTAATAGGAGGATAATCTCATCCTAATGTGAGCAAAGTCGAAGACCTCATTCATTTTAGATGAGATGAGGGGAGAGGCCCTGACAACGGCCCTTATGTGCCCCCACAGTCCCGTTAGAAATAGGAGGAGAACCTCGTCCTTACGCGAGCAAAGTCGAAGGCCTCATTCACTTTAGATGAGATGGGGGAGAGATCCTGACAACGATCCTTATGTGCCCCCACAGTCCGTTAGAAATAGGAGAAGAACTTCATCCTAACGTGAGCAAAGTCGAAGGCCTCGTTCATTTTGATGAGATGGGAGGAGAGGCCCTGACAACGGTCCTTATATGCCCCCATAGTCCATTAGAAATAGGAGAAGAATCTCATCCTAATGCGAGCAAAGTCGAAGCCTTGTTCATTTTAGATAAGATGGAGGAAGAGGCCCTGATAATGATCCTTATGTGCCCCCACAGCCCATTAGGAAGAGGAGGAGAACCTCATCCTAACGCGAGCAAAGTTGAAGGTCTCGTTCATTTTAGACAAGATGGAAGGAGAGGCCCTGATAATGGTCCTTATGTGCCCCCACAGCCTATTAGAAATAGGAGGAGAACCTCGTCCTAACGTGAGCAAAGTCTAAGATTGAGCTTCAAAGTCTATAGGAGACAGGATTTTCTTCAACCTCGACTAGAGATAAGATATCTCTCGAGCGCCCGTGTCAATCTCGGCTAGAGATAAGATCTCTTCCGATGATCGCGTCAACCTCGGCTAGAGATAAGATCTCTTCCGAGCGACCGCGTCAACCTCGACTAGAGATAAGATCTCTTCGAGCGACCATGACAATCTTGATTAGAGATAAGATCTCTTTCGAGCGATTGAGTCAATCTCGACTAGAGATAAGATCTCTCTCGAGCGCCCGTATCAACCTCGGCTAGAGATAAGATCTCTCTCGAGTGATTGCATCAACTTCGGTCAGAGATAAGATCTCTTTTGAACGACTGAACTTCAACCTCTATCAGAGATAAGATCTCTTTCGAGCGATCGAGCCAATCTCGATCAGAGATAAGATCTCTTCCGAGCGACCGAGCTCGAACCTTGATCAGAGATAAAATCTCTTCCAAGCGACCGAGTCAACCTTGGCTGTAGGAGATAAGATCTCTTTCAAACTTCAATCTCAGCTGCAGAAGATAAGATCTCCCCTGAGTCAACCTCGACTGTAGGAGATAAGATCTCCTCCGAGTTAGCCTCGACTGTCAGAGATAATATCACCCCCGAGGAGCTCAACTTCCGACCTTGACCGCAAGAGATAAGATCTACTTCAACCTCGACTGGAGATGAGATCTCTTTCGAGCTTCAACTTCAACATTAACTTTGGTTGGAGATGAGATCTCCCCCGAGCTTCAATCTGAACCAGTATAGAGACCAGAAGAGAACTTCAGCAGTCGCCTTTTCTGTACTCCCTTCCTTTGAGTTTTGAACTTAGGAGTGGGGAAAATTATTGTTGGGGATAAACTCCACTTCTATCGAAGTCCAATTTGATGCTCAGCCTAATATAACCAGTAGCCATGGAAGAGCTTCAGTGGATGAGTCTTAGCCAAACTTTTTTAGTCGATCGAACTTCTCAATGGTCGAGCTCCTGTCGAACTCTCCAGCGGTCGTCTTTGCTGAACTTCTTCAATCGATTGAACTTTTCAGTGGCCGAGCTCTAGTCAAACTTCAGACAGACTCCCACAAGAGCCAGACTTCCTTCATGCTCCTTCAGTTGGACTCCCACGAGAGTCGAACTTCCTCCACACTCCTTCAGTTGGACGTCCATGAGAGACAAACTTCCTCCATGCTTCTTCAGTCGGACTTCCACGAGAGCCAAACTTCCTCCGTGCTCCTCCAGTCGGATGCCTACAGAAGTTGAACTTTTGTTGAACTTCTTCTTCGGTCGAACTCTTCCAGGAGTAAACTTCTTTTGGATCGCTCATGTAGATGGACTCCTCCAAGGGTCGAACTTCTTTTGGACATTCCCTTCGATCGAACTCCTCCCAGATGATTCCCTCCAGTCGTATCCTCCTTAGGAGTTTGAGCTCCCCTGAAATAGATATACGTTGAGATTTTTTATCTACGACTATTGAACCTCGACGGTATGGCCACCACTACCAGTTTGGTGATACCTTTTTCTCCATAACAAGCCCCATGTGGCCCACGATCGAACGACATGGCCACTACTACTGGCGATATCACTCTCTCCATAATCAGTCCCATGCGGCCCACAACCCACTAGTATGACTGTCACTATCCGTCTGATGATGCCTTCCTCTCCGTACTGAACTCCATGCGGTTCCGAGCGACCCACGATCGGACGGTATGGCCATCACCATCAATCCGCTACAAGCTTCGTCTATAAAAAGGGATCCTCCAGATATGTTTTCTCGAAGCTCTCCTCTCTCCTCTAAAGCTCAAAGCTCACTCCTCATTCTTGAGCACTCTATTTCTATTGATCAGAAGAGCTAACTTGACCATCGGAGGATCTTATCGGAGCCACCACCACGGACTCCAGATGAAATTTTATTTTATAGATCACCGACAGCGATCTCGTCCTCCTCCACTTCAGTTCGATCCAGCGTCAACCAGATTCTACACCAATAGGATTGCTATAGTTATAGCCTTGCTTAGCCTCTAAGAGGTAGCAACCCTATAGAGGGTAAACATGACTGTAACCATAACAATCCTATCTATCATGACTATAACAATTGTAATCTAAAAGATTATTATATGGATATTTACCAATAACTAGATCAAACACCAAATATGTTAATCATCTGCTCAAGCCGTCACCATTAAGCTCTTACACATCAGTTAGGTCTTGGATAAGTAGAGCCTCTAAAATTCTTGTAATTGTACTCTCCTACATCTCAATCCCCATATAAGTATCAATGCTTGTAGTTTGGCATAAATCCATTCCTATATAAATAGATAACTATTCTATCCTGATCAAACATTCTCTATTGACATATTTCTTGTAGGGATAATGAGCTCATCCTTGAGCTAAGAGTGCAGTATTCGCAAAAGCATAATCACAAAAGTAAGGGATATCATTATAAATAGAGATGGTTTGCAATATTGCCTGAACCTTTTCTTAGTTCGAGTGCTTTACATGTCGAGATCGAAACATGCAGGGCACATCTCGGGCTCGTGTTTGTAATGCTCTCCGAATCTTCTCTCAGTTCAAGTGCTCTACATGCTGACTGAAGCATGTAGGGCACGTCTTGGTCTCGTGTTTGCAGCTTGAACCTTTCCTCGGTTCGAGCGCTTTGCATGCCAAGATCAAAGCGCATAGGATACATCTCGATCTTGTATTTGCAATATAGCTCAAATCTTCTCTCAGTTCAAGCACTCTGCATGCCAAGATCAAAGCATGCAGGGCACGTCTCGACCTCGTGTTTGCAGTTCGAAGCTTTCCTCGATTTGAGTACTCTGCATGCTGAGACCAAAGTGCACAGGGCACGTCTCGGCCTCGTGTTTGTAGGCCAAGTCTTTTCTTGATTCGAGCACTCTGCATGCTGAGATCAGAGCGCGTAGGACACGTCTCGACTCCATATTTGTAATGCAGTCCCAACCTTCCCTCGATTCGAGCACTCTACATGTTGAGATCAAAGCGCGCAGGGCATGTCTCAGTCTCGTGTTTGCAACCTGAATCTTTCTTGGTTTGAGTGCTCTGCATAATAAGATCAGAGCATGTAGAGCACGTCTCAGGCTTGTATTTGCAATGCAGCCCGAACCTTTCCTCGGTTCGAGTACTCTGCATGCCAAAATCGAAACACACAAAGCACATCTCGGCTTTGTGTTTGTAGCCTGAACCTTTCCTCAGTTCGAGCGCTCTACATGCTGGGACCCAAATTCTATATCAATTAATACTTAATTAAATAATTTTTAATATCTAATTATGCTTAATTAATATAATTTAAATAAAAAATTTAGTGATGGTATTAGTTGTCACTAATACTCACAATAGAAGAAAGCTACTGTACAGGATTGAGGCATGGACTGGTATGCAGGAATTGAGGTGCGAGGAGGCACAGGAGAGCAGAGGCTGAAGCTTGGAGATGCGACCACGGTCGAGAGCTTGGAAGGCGGGAGGTAGCTGGGGGCTCCAGGAGGTGGGCTAGGTGCAATCAGGGCGAGATGGCCGAGAGGAAGCCGCTGGTCAGGGGAGAGAGGGTGGTGGGCCGAGGTTTCGAGGAGATGGGAGGAGGTCGGAGGCTTGGAAAGGTGGGTTGGGTGCAGTGGGGGAGACGATCCGGGGGAAGCTGTTGATCGAAGTAGAGAGGAGGTGGTAGGGGAACCGAAGGGCCAAGGGTTTAGGGACGCAGGAGGTAGCCAGGAGTTTGACGAGGGAGCTAGGAGGTGGTTGAGAGGAGAGAGGAGGTGGCGGAGAAACCGAATGGTGGGGAAGAGGAGGGTGGCGGGCCTGGATTTTGAGAAGATAGGAGGTCGAAAGCTTGTGCCTGGGGACTCGAAGATGTGAGAGGCAGTTAGGGGTTCGAGGAGGCGGATCGGATGCAGCCAGCGGGAGACGGTTGGGGGTAAGCCACCGACTGGGGGAGAAAGGGGATGATGAGGAAACTAAAGGGCTGAGAGTTTGGGGAGGCAGGAGGCGGTCGAGGGCTCGATGAGGAAAGCAGGAGGTGGCTGGGGGGAGACGGCAAGGGGGAGAGGAGGTGGAGGGAAAACCAAACGATGGGGAAGAGGAGGGTGGTGGGCCAGGGTTTCGGGGAGGTAGAAGATCGGAGCTTGCTCCTAGGGGCTCGGAAGGTGGGAGGCGACTGGGGGGTCAGGGAGAAGGGTCGGGTGCAATTGGAGAGAGGTGGCCAAGGGGAGAGAGGGGGTGGTGTGGGGACCAAAGGGTAGGGGAGAGGGGGTGGCGGGCTAGGGTTTCGAGAAGGTGGAAGGAAGTCGAAGCTTGCAGCCAGGGGCTCGGGAAAGCAGGCCGAGTGCTGCTGGGGGAAGACAGCCAGGAGCTAGAGGAGGTAGGAGGTAGTCGAAGGCTCAGAAAGGTATGCCGGGTGGAGCTAGGGAGAGACCACCGATCAAGAGAGAGAGGGGGTGGCGGGAGCACCGAAGGATGGGAGAAAGGATGGTGGCGGTGGGGGATAAAAATGCTGGAGGATGAGGGAGTGGTGAAAAAATGAGGATGCGGTATGTGGTAGAGTGGAGAAAAATGAGGAGGCGGTGGACGATGGCGTGGGGGAAAACGATGATGCGCGGTGAGGTGGAAAAAAATGAGAACGAAAAGATTATTAGCGATGGGAACTTCCATCGTTAATAATCCTTTCCCATCACTAATATGAAAAATATTATTAGTGACGGCAAATGCTATCGGTAATAATATTTTCATCGCTAATAATTATACTTTTAAAATAATATTTTTTTTAATTATTAGTGACAATATTCTTGTCGTTGCTAATACAAATTTGTTAACATTTTTTTCTTCTAAGTTATTTTTTGGATGGTTAAAAATTAATATTGAATTTTAGTAAATATTTGGACTTAATTAATTTTTAGATAAAGTCCTAATTAATTTAAATTAATTTTAATTTAATTAAGCTTGACTTAATATGAGGCTAATTGGATTTAATATTTCAAGTAAGACTTTGGATTCAAAGTCTAATTGAATTAGGTTTGGCAGGATTTTAAATTAAATTTAAATTAAAACCTAAATTAGAAATTATTTTATCTAATTGATTTATATCAGATTAAATTTAATTAGGTTTGATTTAATTTAAGAATAAGTAGATTTTACAATCCAAATCGAACTTAGATTCAAAGTCTAATAGAACAAGGTTTGACATGATTTTGAATTGGATTCGAATCGAGTTCAAATTGGATTCAAATCAAGTTTGAATTAAAAATTATTTTTTTCTAATTGAATTAAATCAGATTTAATTTTATTTATCTTGACATAATTTGTGATCAATTGAATTTTATAATCCAAGTAGGATTTGGATTTCAAGCCTAATTCAATTAGGTTTGACAGAATTTCAAATTAGATTCAAATCATATTTGAATTAAATTTGAATATAAATCTCATGGAAATCAGTTTCTTCTAATTGACTTAAATTATATTTAATTTAAGTAGGCTTGACTTAATTTGAGGCTACTTAGATTTTATAATCCAAGTGGAACTTGGATTCAAAGTCTAATTAAATTAGGTTTGATAGGATTTTGAATTGAATTCGAATCAAACCCCAAATTGAAAACCATTTTCTCCTAATTGATTTAAATTAGCTTATTTTTTTAAATTTAACTTAGGCTTAATTTAATTAATTTGACTTAATTTGGTAATTGGGTTTTACTATCCACGTAGAACTTAGATAAAAAAGTCTAATTAAATTAGGATTGATGATTTCTAATTGGATTCAAATCAAGTTTGAATTGGATACGAATTGAAAAATAAAAATTTTCCTCTAATTGATTTAAGTCAGCTTAAATTTAATTTGACTTGACTTAATTTGAAGGTAATTAAGTTTTACAATCAAGTAGGACTTGGATTAAAAGTCTAATTAAATTAGGATTGATAGGATTTTGAATTGGATTCAAATTAAATTTAAATTTAAAATAAATTTCTTCTAATTAATTTAAATTAAATTTAATTTAATTAATCTTGACTTAATTTGAGGCTAATTGAATTTTATAATCTAAATAGGACTTAGGATTCAAAGTCTTAATTAAATTAGGTTTGGCAGAATTTTGAGTAATTCGAATTGGATTCAAATTGGATCAAATTAGGTTAGTAAGATTATTAGCGAACAAATATTGAATCGCTAATTCCATCAATTAGATATCTAATTGGGGCCAAGATAATTTTTAAAAAATTATTAGCGATGGCATGATTTTTATCGCTAATAAGCAAAATTCATTATCACTAATTTGTATTTTATGTTTAAATATTATTAAAAAATTAAAAATTTTAAATAATTTTAATGGTAGCTTACACCATCGCTAATAATTAAGTTGTTGTCACTAATAGTTAATTAGTAACGATGGCAAGATCTGTGCCGCTAATAATCCAAATTTATAATGGCTAATATTTTTTTATTTAAATATTTTAAAATAATTTTTATATTTTTAGAAATGATCGTTGCCATTGCTAATGATTTAGTTATCGTTGCTAATATTATTAGCGATAGTTTTTTTTTTATTGGTGTTGCCATGGCAAAAAAATTTATTAGCAATGGAGATTTTTGCCGTCGTTACTACTGTCACTAATATCCAATTTTTTTATAGTAGATGTTATTTTTAAAATCCATATCTATCTTGAATTTCAATCAAATCAGATAAAATTCATCTTATTTAGATAGAATTGAATTGAATATCTTGGCTAAAATCACCATCTCTAGACTTATCTCATGGGCACTCAGTCTCAAATGAAAAAATTTCTGGTTGCTGCCTTCTTTAATTCGTGAAACCTAACACCATGAGGTAAATTATAGCTTTCATGCTTTCTTTTATTCCATTGGTTCTGGTTGTCATAATTTTTTTTTTATTGGTGTTGCCGTGATAAAAAATTTTATTAGCGATAGAGATTTTTACCGTCGCTAATACTATCGTTAATATCCAATTTTTTTATAGTAAATTTTTTTTTAGAATCCATATCTATCTTGAATTTCAAACAAATCAAATAAAATTCATCTTATTTAGATAAAATTGAATTGAATATCTAATGAATTGGCTAAAATTATCATCTCTAGACTTATCCCGTGGGCACTCAGTCTCAAATGAAAAATTTTCTGGTTGCTGCCTTCTTTAATTCATGAAATATAACATCATGAGGTAAATTATAGCTTTCATGCTTTCTTTAATTCCACGGGATCTGGTTGTCATGATTTTTTTGCAAAAAAAATTGTTAATGATAGAGATTTTTACCGTCACTAATAGTATCGCTAATATCTAATTTTTTTATAGTAATTTTTTTTTTAGAATTCATATCTATCTTGAATTTCGATTAAACCAGATAAATTCATCTTATTTAGATAGAATTGAATTGAATATCTAATAAATTGATTAAAATTATCATCTCTAGATTTATCTCGTGGGCACTCGGTCTGAAAAATTTTCTGATTGTTGTCTTCTTTAATTCATGAAACCTAAAGGTAAATTATAGTTTTCATGCTTTCTTTAATTTCAATGGATCCGGTTGTCATGGTCCTAATGCGTCCAATTAAATCATATGAACCCACAAGAACAACCTTCTTTTAATAACCCATATAATTCTCATCAACCGTGCATATTACCTAATTAATATATATTTTGTACCATATGTGATTCTCCTTTCTATCTTCTCGATACAACATGTGACGTGTGGAGCATCTTTTCCAACTTTTAGCGAACCCAACGTACCCCATCCAGTTCCTAGTCAACATATATTTGTCTTTTCCAACCTTATCTTCTCCAACAACATGTTATATTTTTGAATAATGGGAGTCATGCTGCGTTCCAACTATAAGATTTTTTTATAAGAACAGCAAGCACAGGATCCTTCGCAACGCATTGTCTGCGCCGATAGCTTCTTTCATCCATCATGGCCGCATTTCCATCTCTCTCCCATGGCTCCCATCTATCAGAGGCGCAAGAAGATAAGAGGGAGGAAAATCTGACTCCCGGACAACGAATTACGGAGTACAATGACCTCATCTCCACCCTTCCCCATCTCCTCCGGAAATACCACAACTTTTGGATCCCTGAATACCAGCTCCCAAGCATCGTGATCATCCAACAACACTTCAAGGCTCGCCACAGCGACGTCTTCCTCGTGAGCCACCCCAAGTCCGGCACCACCTGGTTAAAAGCATTGGTTTTTGCCACCATAAACCGAACTCGATACCAATTTGATAACCATCCTCTCCTTAGCCGCAGCCCTCAGGACGGTGTCCCCTGCATTGAATACGATTTTGCCAAAGATGAAGCCTCCAAAATAGAAGCCATGCCTTCCCCTAGGATCCTTCAATCCCATTATCCTTACTCACCGTTATCAGACTCCATCAAGGCTTCCGACTGTCGAATAATACATGTCTGCCGGGATGCAAAGGATGTATTGGTTTCGCGATGGTTCTTCCCTAACAGGATGAAGAGGTCCAATGATATGGAGCCAATACAATCCGGCAGGGCTTTTGAGATGTTTTGCGAGGGCATTTGCCCATATGGGCCAATATGGGATCATGTTCTCGAGTATTGGGAAGAAAGCTTGCGAAGGCCCGAGAAGGTGCTATTCATGAAGTATGAGGAGATGCTGGAGGAGCCAATAGGGAATGCGAAGAGGTTGGCAGAGTTCATGGGGTGCCCCTTCTCCTTAAAGGAGGAGAAGGCAGGAGTGGTGGAGGAGATTGTAAGGTTGTGTAGCTTTGAGAAGCTGAAGAACCTAGAGGTAAATAAGGCGAATGCTTCGATAGCGCCAAACATCAAACTTGATCACCCAACAAACTCCTTCAGACAGCGGTATCTAGTTGCACCGTCATCATATCTACTGGAACAAGCCAGTTGTCACCAAGGAAATTAATCAACCAAGAGAAGAAAATCAAATGAAAGAAATGATGGTTATTAAAATCAAATAAAATAAAATAAAAGAGCCAACGACCTTACGTAGACCTAGAAATCATATAAAAAATATAGCAGCTGCTTGAAAACTAGCATCTCATTACTATGCAATCTTCCTAAGTGAATCACGAGTTCACCATATTAAGGATCCTTTGGAAAGTTTCACAAATAATGATAAAATAATTTTTTTATTTTAAAAAAAATTAAATTTGGATCTTTCTCCACACAAAAATAGGTTACTCACTTCTCTTATCTAGGGATTGGAGCGGTGAAAGTAATGTGCACATAGGAATACGATTGTTTGGTTAGCATCATTTTTAAATTTCAATAGAAAAGAGATATAGCTTGAGGGTATATGCGCTCACAAGCAAATTTTAAATTTGTTTTATATCATATTTTATAATTTGATACATGCTTCCATGATTAAATTTTGTCAAATTTGTGCTAATTAACTTCTTTTGTGTTCCCCCCATCCCTCTCTTTTGGATTCTTTGCTTGGTAACATACCATGTGCTATTCATGTTTCCAGCACTAACAATATAAGTTGATTTATATTTATCATTTTAGCAAATATAAATACGAATCTTGGACTCATGACAGCCATGTTCACTCAGATATACTTATGAAGATTAGCCTTCAAGCTCAGAAAACAACTGTTGGTAGATAAGGAAAATGTAATTTAGATATGATCCACTTTTATTTAATAAATTAGTCTTCTTTGTATTATTTTTATTGATGTCACATCTGAGTTTGTTTTAATACAGGCATATTTCCAACAAAACAAAATGCAATTACGACTGATAAATTCCTACGATCTTTTTTTGGTCTTTTATGGGGTTTGTTTGCTTTTTAGTCTTTATTTTTGAAATTCTAAATTTTATATAGTTTTGCAACTACACTTTTTTGTTTTTGAAGCTTTTTCTTGCTGTTATTGAGAATGATTTGCTTTGTCATATAAATTTCTGTAATTATTTTTTTAATAAATTTGGGTGGCATTCTTTGCTTCATTTTTTTTACAAAAAAAATTAAAAAAAAAAAGACATTCCAAAGTATTTAACATTCTATAGATTATATAGTTTTATAGTTTTTTATTTATTTAGTATTCATGGATTTAACACTACACATCAAGTAGACAATTTTTCAATGAACTTTACTCTAATAAATTACAGGGAACATTTTTTTAAAAAAATATGTTGATATACTCAAAAGTACTCTTTCTTTGTGACTTTTGAATCTTTACACGGTATATCTTATTATTGAGAATAAACCCCGCTCCCACCGAAGTTCAGCCTAGTGCTTAGTCTAATGCAGCTGGTAATCATGGAAGAGCTTCAATCGAAAATTCTCTCCCCAGCAATCGAACTTCTCAGCAGTCGAGTTTCAGCTGAATCCCTTCAACCGGCCGAACTTCTCAATGATTGAGCCCCAGTCGAATTTTTTCCGAACTCCTCCTTCAGTCGGACTCCTACGAAAGCCGAACTTCTTTCAAATCTCTCCTTCAGTCGAACTTCTACGGGAGCCGAACTCCTTCCAGATCTCTCCTTCAGTCGGACTCCTACGGAAGCCGAACTTCTATCTGATTCCTCCTTCAGTCGGACTCCTACGAGAGTCGAACTTCTCTCCGATTTTTCTTTCAGTCGGACTCCTACGAAAACCAAACTCCTTTCGGATTCCTTCTTCAGTTGAACTCCTACAGAAGTCGAACTTCTTCCGAATCCCTCCTTCAATCGGACTCCTATAGAAGCCGAACTTTCTCCATACTTCTCCTTCAGTCAGACTCCTATGAAAGCCAAACTTCTCTCTGATTTTTTCTTCAATCAGACTCCTACGAAAGCCAAACTCCTTTCGGATCCCTCCTTCAGTCGGACTCCTATGGAAGTTGAACTCCCTCCATACTCCTCCTTCAGTCGGACTCCTACGGAAGCCGAACTTCTCTCAGACTCCTACGAAAGTCGAACTTCTCTCCGATCCCTCCTTCAATCGGACTCCTACGGGAGCCGAACTTCCTCCAAACTCCTATGAAAGCCGAACTTCTTCAGGACTTCTCCTTCCATTGGATTCCTCCGGAAGCCAAACTTCTTTCGAACTTCTCCTTCGATCGAATCCCTCCAGAAGTCGAACTCCTTTCGAACTTCTTCTTTAGATGAATTCCTCCAACGGATTACTCCCGAATGATCCCTTCCAGACGTATTCTCTTCAGAAGTCTGAACTCTTCTGAAATTGATATATGTCGAAGTCTACCAATCAACACCTACTTTCTTCGAACTATAGCTATTAAATTTTGACAAACGATCGCCATCAGTCTGCTATAGACGGCACTCCTCTCTATGATAGACTCCATCAGACCTCGAGTGATCCACTATCGAATGGTATGACTGTCACTATCAGTCTGACGATACCTTCTTCTCCATATTGAATCTCATGCGGTCTCGAGCGGTCTGTTACCAGACGGTATGGCCATCACCATCAATCAAGCTCCGTCTATAAAAAGAGATCCTCCAGATATATTTTTTCTAAGCTCTAAGCTCTCCTTTTCTTTTCGAAACTCTGTCGAACACTTTTCTGAGCACTCCATTTCTGTTGGTCAAAAGAGCTGATTTGATCATCGGAGGATCCTGTCGGAGCCACCACCACCGACTCCGAATGAAACTTTATTTTGTAGGTCACCGATGGTGATCTCGTCCTCCTCCACTCCATCTCATCCCGACGTCGATCAGATTCTGCACCAACAAAATTATTCTTAGAGGAAGGGCCTCTATCTTTGAGGTACTATTATTCTTAAAGGAGTGCTCAGTCGATCCTACCGACCTTCTCCTTCAAGGTTCATCTCCATTCTCCTCCTCGATCCCAAGAAATATCTTCAAAGAAGATGGCTATCCAGAGATCTATCGCTTCCACTATCAGGTCTGAGTCGGATCCTTCTGTCCTGCTCCATTGTCGGTGCCTCAATCGCCACCTCCACCAACGTCCATGGTAGATTCAGAGCGATTTAACCTACTGATGTAGCAGGTTCAGGGTCTTACCAAAATGGCATAGGCCATGCAGCAACCTTCGATCGTGATTCCGCCAGAAAATCCACCATCAGGACGTCAGAAACTGATCTTAAGAAAGAGCATTTGACCTAGTATACCCATCGTCCTTAGAAAAGAGAAATAGAGAACAAAAGTTCTCACCCAGGAGGTTTTACAAGAGGGTCGAATGAAGCTCGATCATGCTCACAGATCCTCCCTCTGAGCGCAAGCGAGTTCGAATTTCTTCTCGAGCTCATCATCAAAGAAGTTCCAATAAAAGAACATGAAGTTCTCCATAGGAGATTTTATAGGAGGGCCAAATGAAGCTCGACCACACTCACAGATCCTCCCCACAAGTGCAAGCAAGTTCGAACTCCTCGAGCTCATCATCAAAGAAGCCCCGACAAAAGGGCATGAAGTTCTCCTCTCAGGAGGTTTCACAGGAAAGCGGAATGAAGTTCGACCATGCTTACGAACTTCCTCCGAGTGCAAGCGAGGCCAAACTCCCCCTCGAGCTCATCATAAAAAAAGTTTCGATAAAAGGGCATGAAGTTCTCCCCCTAGGAGATTTTACAAAAGGGCAGAATGAAGTTCGACCATGCTCACAGACTCCCCCTAAGCGCGAGCGAGGCCAAACTCTCCCTCGAGCTCGTTATCAAAGAAGCTCTAATAAAAGGGCATGAAGTTCTCCCCCAAGAGATTTCATAAGAGGGCCAAATGAAGCTCGGCCACGCTCATAGACCCTCCCTCCGAGCGCAAGCGAGCCCGAACTCCTTCTCGAGCTCGTCATCAAAGAAGCTCCAATAAAAGAGTATGAAGTTCTCTCCTAGGAGGTTTCACAGGAGAGCCAAATGAAACTCAGCCATGCTCACGGACCCTCCCTCCGAGCGTAAGTGAGCTCGAACTCCTTCTCAAGCTCATCATCAAAGAAGCTCCGATAAAAGAGCATAAAGTTCTCCTCTAGGAGGTTTCACAGGAGGGTCGAATGAAGCTCGGCCATACTCACAGATCCTCCTTCCAAGCGCAAGCGAGCTCGAACTTCTTCTCGAGCTCGTCATCAAGGAAGTCCTGACAGAAGGGCGCGAAGAAGTTCTTCCCCAAGAAGGCTTCACAACTACGCTCCTCTCAATGCTCCACAGACGTCAGCTTGAAGCAAGCCAATGGCGCTACCACAGTTAGAATCATCAATAAGGAAGAAACAACAAGGAGATCGACCATCTTTCGACATCATTGATGCTATCTCTGAGGGTCTAGTACTTCAGCAAGTCGCCATCTCTCAGCCTCAGAGCTAGGAGAAGCTTACCCCGTATTGAAAAGGCCCATATGAAATAGAGAAGATTATTTGGTCCGAAATTTATCATCTGAAAAAGCTCGAAGGAACAAAGCTCCCACGATCTTGAGACTCGAAGAATCCGAGAATATACTGTCGATAATTTTTCTTTAATAAAACTTCTTAATTTCAATATTATTATTTTTCGATGCAAAAACTATCTGATGATAGAAAAGAAGCAATCAATAGTGGCCATATTAGAAATAGGAGGAAAATCTCATCCTAACATGAGCAAGTCGAAGGCCTCGTTCATCTTAAATGAGATGGTGAAAGAGGTCCTGACAATGATCCTTACATATCCCCATTGTTTATTAGAAATAGGAGGAGGACCTCATCCTAACGCAAGCAAAGTTGAAGGCCTCGTTTATTTTAGACGAGATGGGGAGAGAGACCCTGACAACGACCCTTACGTGCCCCCACAGCCCGTTAGAAACAGGAGGAGGAACCTCATCCTAACATGAGCAAAGTTGAAGACCTCGTTCATTTTTAGATGAGATGGGGGGAGAGGCCCTGACAACGATCTTTATGTGCCCCCACAGTCTGTTAGAAATAGGAGGAAGATCTCATCCTAATGCGAGCAAAGTCGAAGGCTACATTCATTTTAGACGAGATGAGAAGAGAGGCCCTCACAATGGTCCTTATGTGCTCCCATAGCCCATTAGGAATAGAAGGAGAACCTCATCCTAATGCGAGCAAAATCGAAGGTCCCATTTATTTTAGACGAGATAAGAGGAAAGGCCACGACAACGGCCCCATTGTGTCCGACGATAATAGGAGATAAGATCTCCTTCAACCTCGGTCAGAGATAAGATCTCTTTCGAGCTTCAGAGTTTACATCAATAGAAGATAAGATCTTCTTCAACCTCGGTCAGAGATAAGATCTCTCCCGAGCTTCAGAGTCTACGTCAATAGAAGATAAGATCTTCTTCAATCTCAGCTAGAGATAAGATCTCTTCCGAGCTTTAGAGTCTATATCAACAGAAGATAAGATCTTCTTCAACCTCGGTTAAAGATAAGATCTCTTCTGAGCTTTAAATCTTCTTCAACCTCGACTGGAGATGAGATCTCTTCCGAGCTTCGACTACAACTTCAACCTTAACTGAAGATAAGATCTCCTCCGAGCTTCAACCTAAATCAGTACAGAGCCCTGAAGAGGACTTCGATAGTCTCTCTTTTTGTACTCCCTTTCTTTGAGTTTCGAACTAAAAAATGGAGGGACTATTATTGGGGATAAACTCCACTCTCATCAAAGTCTAGCCTAGTGCTTAGCCTAATGCAGTTGGTAATCACGGAAGAGCTTCAATCGAGAATTCTTTCCCCAGCAATCGAACTTCTCAACAGTCGAGTTCCAATTGAACCCCTTCAACCGGCTGAACTTCTTAATGATCGAGCCTCAGTCGAACTCCCTCCGAACTCCTCCTTTAGTCAGACTTCTATGGGAGCCGAACTTCTTTCGGATCTCTCCTTCAGTCGAACTTCTACAAGAGTTGAACTCCTCCCGGATCTCTCCTTCAGTCGAACTCCTATGGGAGCCAAACTTCTCTCTGATTCTTCCTCCAGTCGGACTTCTATGGGAGCCGAACTCCTTTCGGATCTCTCCTTTAATCAAACTTCTATGGAAGCCAAACTTCTTCCCAATTTCTCCTTCAATCGGACTCCTATAGAAGTCGAACTTCTTCCAGATCTCTCCTTCAATCAGACTCCTATG
Source organism: Cocos nucifera (assembly GCA_006176705.1). Classification (NCBI taxonomy): domain Eukaryota; kingdom Viridiplantae; phylum Streptophyta; class Magnoliopsida; order Arecales; family Arecaceae; genus Cocos; species Cocos nucifera. The sequence goes on along the minus strand of QRFJ01000005.1, from coordinate 1,868,316 downwards.
AAAGTCGAACTTCTTTCGGATCCCTCGTTCAGTCAGACTCCTATGGAAGTCGAACTTTCTTCGCACTTCTTCTTCAATCAAACTTCTATGGGAGCCAAACTTCTTTTCGATTTCTCTTCTGTTGGACTCCTATAGGAGTCGAACTTCTTTCGGATCCCTCCTTCAGTCGGACTCCTATGGGAGCCAAACTTCTTTTCGATTTCTTCTTCAGTCAGACTCCTATGGGAGCAAAACTTCTTTTGAATTTCTCCTTCAGTTGGATTCCTACGGAAGTCGAACTTTCTCCGCACTTCTTCTTCAGTTAGATTCCTACGAGAGCTGAACTTCTCTCGAACTCCTATGGGAGCCAAACTTCTTCTCGATTTCTTCTTCAGTTGGACTCCTTTGGAAGTCAAACTTCTTCTCGATCCCTCCTTCAGTCGGACTTCTACGAGAGCCGAACTCCCTCCAGACTCTCATGAAAGTCGAACTCCTTCCGGACTCATTCTTCCGTCGGATTTCTCTAAGAGCCGAACTTCTTTTGGACTTCTTCTTCGATCGAATCCCTCCAAGAGTCGAACTTCTTTCAAACTTCTCCTTCAGTCGAATTTCTCCAACGGATTGCTCCCAGATGATCCCTTTTAGACGTATTTCCTTAAGGGATCTGAACTTTTCTAAAATTGATATATGTCGAAGTCCACCAACCAATGCTGCTTTTTCCAAACTACAGCTATTAAATCTCGATGAATGGTCACCATCAGTCTGCTACAGACGGTGCTCCTCTCCATGATAGACTCCATCAGACCTCGAGTGACCCGCTACCGGATGGTATGGCTATCACTATTAGTCTGACGATATCTTCCTCTCCATACCGAACTTCATGCGACCTCGAGCGGTGTGCTATCAGACAGTATGGCCATCACCATCAATCAAGCTTCGTCTATAAAAAAGGATCCTTCAGATATATTTTTTCTAAGCTCTAAGCTCTCTTTTTCTTCTCGAAACTCTACTGAACTCTTTTCTGAGCACTCCATTTTTGTTGGCTAGAAGAGCTGACTTGATCATTAGAGGGTCTTACTGGAGCCGCCACCACCGACTTCGAATGAAACTTTATTTTGTAGATCACCGACAGTGAGCTCATCCTCCTCCACTCCAGCTCATTCCGACATCGATCAGATTCTACACCAACACTTATCATTCGTAAATAAATAAAGAAATCATCTTTAACCTTATATTACGATAATACTCCTACCCAGGGATGGATCTAGGAATAGAACCTAAAGGGGGCGAAGTACATAGTCATACTTATATTGAGAATTATACATAGTACTTATATGAGGAAAGTAGACAAATTTTAATATGTATTTCAATAATAATAATATCTAAAACCAAAAAGTCTTACATTCATCCCAAACAAAATAATTACTAATATATATATATATATTATTACCATGAAATTTACTTTAAGAGATCATCGTAGTTGTGTACGACGCTCTTTTAGATCATAAAATTCATCAATAATGAAATATGTATCAAATTTTTCTGTAATCCTTCTCTCAATGTAGGTAATTAAGTAATCTGCAAGAAAATCATCTTCCATCTTGTTTCAAAGTTTAATTTTAATAATTTTCATAGCTTAAAATAATCACTTAGTTGTTGTAGTTGAAACTGAACGAATTAATACCAAATGAATCAAGCGATCAATCAAATGGTAAACAATAGACTTTCCTATATTTTTCAATCCTTAACGAAGTTCAGAAATTGTTGACAACTGCTTCAACTCTGTATGATAAGGGACATCAAGCTCATAATGTTGTGTCTGTATTTTCAAATGTAGCTTTTCTTATTTAGTAAAATCATCAGGATAAAATTTATTTACTAGCTCATAAATATGGTCGACATTAAATGACTTGTAATTGTCTCTTGGATCCAAACTTGAGCTAAGAGCAAGTAGCTCCATTGTACTTTTAGTGAATCTATTATTAAGCTCTTGCCATTGAGTATCAATAGTAGCAATAAATAAGTTTACCCGATAATGATGCTCAAATGAAATAAGATCCTATTGTTGATGAGCTAGCCTCCTTCTAATGATATAAGGAGCACTCATATCAGAAATATCAATCTCATGTCCCTCATAAAATAATTTCATTTCTTGAAAAAAATTTTCCCAACATGATTCTCTTATTCTTTGGAAAAAAGTTTTAGAAGTAGAGACTAAAGTAATGGCATTCAAGATATCTTGAGATTTACACTGTAAGGCTTGACACAAATCATAAGTAATTGGTATGATATATCTTATAAGATGTAGTACTTCTCCCTTCCATCTATTTTGAGTAAAGACAAACTCAAAAGATATCATGGCATTATAAGCAAACTCTGCATCACCTCATTGTGAATAATTACCTTTAATCATAATAAATTGAAAGATAGAGTAAGTTCCATCAAACATCAGTAATAACCTTTTAATAGATACAAAATGGAAACCCCATCGAATATCTCTAGCTTGTTGTAATGTTCTAATTTGATGCAACCCACTACTTGTTTCAATCTCATAATTGATAATTAAATTTGAAATATTAGTAGCATGAGCAGCTCTAAGTTCATCATGCCTTTTGGAAGAACTACTAACAATATTGATAATAAATATCAAATTAAAAAAAAAAAAACTAATGAACATGGCTAACTTCTCTAACTGCTGCAACTAATGCCAATTGCAAATGATGAGCAAAATAATAAATATAATATGCATAAGGGTATTCTTTCAAAATCAATGCTTGTAGGCCCTTCCACTCATCCCGCATATTACTTCTTTCGTCATATCCTTGATCTTAAATATTGAGAATATTGAGGCTATGGCGAGGAAAAATAGATGCTATTTCATTTTTTAATGTTAATATTGTAGTATTTGACATATGAATAAGATCAAAGAATCTTCTCTATACATAGCCCTCTTTATCAACAAATCTCAAAACAATAGATATCTATTCTCTTTTGGACTCATCTCGAGCTTCATCAATAATAATATAGAATTTTTAATTTTTAATTTTCTCATAAATTGTAGCATGAATTCTTCTTGCAAAAATGAATAATATCTTCTTTTGGATACTAGGTGAGATATATTGAACATTTTCAGGAGGAGCAATTTCAAGTACAACATTTATAACATTCTGATCATAAGATGCTAAAGGTTTTATCAATTTAATAAATTAAGTTCTCATGATTCAATAATTCAGAACTCTTATCATTATCTCTAAAGGCACATGCTTGAAATGTAAGCCACGGAATAGCATTAATAGATGTCTTAAGCCACAAACGATTATTAGCAACTATTTGAGCACTTTGCTTGCTAAAGACCTTCTCTATGTGTTGAGATTGAGCCATCAAAATGTCACAAGACTTCATACAAGTAATGAATTTGGGCAATCTCCAACATGGACCAAAAATGCACAATCTTCTCCATGAACTTTTTTTCAATTTTGAAATCACTTTTCTGTAAAAGCATTGGTACCATGGCGAATATTTGAAGGATTATTGAACACATAGCATGGCAAACAAAATGCTGCATCTTTAGCAGGTGCATACTCTAACTAACTAGGAAACTCCTTAAACCAAGAATATTGAAAACATCATAAATATTTTTCTGAACCAGATAAGGATATTAAGAAAGATAAGTTGATATGGTCTTGCTTTTATATAAGCAATAGAATACTCATCCTAAATTTCATCACATTGATCAATAGAATACTCATATATTGGCACATGTAATCCTGGATCACGTTCTAAAGAAGAAATATCAACTTCTTTTTTTACTCTTGGATTCTTAGCAGGATAAATCTCAATATGAGTAGATCGTGTATCTAATGCTGCAGATGAATTAGTAGCTTCACCATGTTCACGTTGAGCTTCAACACTTTTTCTTTTGAAAAAAGTATCAATAGTATGTGACTTTTTCATAATTAGCCTAATATAAAATTAAAAAGAATGAAATAATTTATTGATTAAATAATTATAAAAATACATATTATAAGCAACAAATAAGAGTGCCCTTTTACTATTTTACATGAAATTAAACAAATGATATTATCACAGAAAATTATTTATGTATCGGACAGAGGCTAACTTTAAAAATACATATTAAAAGCAAAAAATAGGATTGTTTAAAAGTGTATTACCTGCATTCTATAAGCTATTATTATGTGGGAGACTAACAAATTCTTTCTCCTCAAGAAAAATTTTTACTATTGCAATACCTGTTGAGAAGAATGCCCCTATTAGGCTTCTCAAAACATTTGTTTGGAATCTTTGGATTAAAAAGAAAAAAGATAGGTGATGGAAGAAGAAGAAATGAGAACCTATGAGCCGTGTGTAAATACAACCCAAAATAATTAAAAGAAGGTAATTACTAGTGAATAGCGATACTTACTTGCTATAGAACTTTAATGATTACTTCATTGATCCTCGTTCAGTTCTTTAAGTTTGAAACCTCAAAGACCCAAATATAAATCCAATAAGCATTGCAAGGTTGTCCCCTCTAAACCATGAATTAAACGATGGGAAAGATAGAAATGGAAAGATGCAAGAAAGAAGGGAGGCACTAGCGTTTATATATATATATATATATATATATATATATATATATATATATATAAACCTATATGGTCATCGGTTGAAAGTGATGTTTTTAATATTTTAGGCTGGTAGAAATCTAACGGTCTAAAACATCCTATCTTAGCTCCAATTATAAGAGATATTTTGACAATTCTAGTATTTATGGTAGCATCAAAATTAGCATTTAGCATAAGTGGATAACTGATAGATATATTCTAAAGTTCATTAGATCTTGATATTATTGAAGCTATGATTTATCTTCAAAATTAGCTATTATCTAAAAAATAATAATTTATTATATTTATATAATATTGTTGTTCAATTTAAGCTATTTATAGTACTTTACTAGTTCCTTTCATTTTGTTTTAAATCCTATTATATCTGTTGTTCATGATCTCGATTCTTCTGCTATGTTGGATAGTTTATCTATCTCCATTGAAGAATCAAATAAATCAAAATCAATTCATATATTATGATAAGATAAATGAACATGATATATAGCTTTTTCTTGAAGGAAGAATATGATCTATAGCTTTAAAAATTAGTTTATTAATTTTTTTATATATATTATCTATTATATTAATATCATCATTTTTATTGTAGGATAATTGGAGTATTAAAGATTGTCACATGATATTTTTTCATTAAATTAAACTATTCTACTTATTAGTTTTTAAAACTTTTCTAAAGATAGCTGTGTTTCTAGGATGTATTAGAAGTTTATCTTTGAATGGGACTAATTATAGTATTGATGGTGATTGTGTGTCTGATATTATTTATATATTTAAATCGTTGCTCTTATATCATTTATCTACTGCTATTTATTTGAATCATTTATCATCTAAATGCTGGCTCTTTTAATGTTGGGCTCCATACATCTAAAATAATATTATAGTTCTCCTTATAATAATCGTATCATTATGATGAATTCAAAATATAGGAGTTTTAATGAGAAAATAAATATATTATTAAATAATTATTATTAAGAAATATCCATGCATCTTAATTAATTTTTATTTTTTTGTATTTATGTTTGGTACTTCTATTAGGAGTATGGATAAACATGATTTCATGTTAACTAGAAAGACTGTTGATGATTACTTGGATTCTCAATATAAAGCACTGCTTATCTTATATTTTAAATATATTGGATTTTTATGATTTACTCTTGCTTGTAATGGAGCTTTGGATTAGAATTATTTTTCTTACATCATATAATATAGTTTATTGATCTGCAATATTTCAATTAAACTAGTCGAAGACCCACGCGTTGCATAGGATAGATAATTACAGTATGTAATTATTAAAAAATTTTAATAATAAATATTTATAATAATTTTTTTTTATTTTTTTAATATTTTATTTATTTATTATATATGATGTATTTTTTATTATTTTATAAAATAATATTTTATTTTATATTTTTTCTTCATGTTCTCATATCTTCTACACATTCGTCAATAACTGCATCCCCTATCATCCTACCATGGCTTTCTTTTTCTTCCAGTCAATATCAATCTCAATTGCACCCTTGCCCCCTCTCTTCTTCTCATATTTTTTCCGCGCCTGTCGATGCTACCCCATCCCTCTGCCATCGCATCATCACTCCTCTCTTTCGACAAATGCTAATCTTGATTGCACTCCTTGGCGTTCCTGTTGATACTGCCATCCTTAGCACCATTATTGAAGAAAGAGAGAAATTTTTTTTTTATAAAATAATATATTATTATTATTTTTTTCTTCTTTTTTTTTGTTCTCATACTTTCTTCATGCCCGTCGGTGTCCCCCCATCATGACTCTCCTTTCTCGACAAACACCAATCTCGATTGCACCCCCATCCCCTCACTTCTTCTCATACCTTCTCCAAACTTTCGAAGGCTATTAAATACAGAGATTTGACTTTCAAATTGATTGAGTACTATACTCTATTTATAGATAATTTATTAGATTTAATCTAATCTAATCCGATGGATTAATTTAGATCTTAAAATATATTATTTTTTTAAAAAAATAATAAAAATATTATTTTAAAAAAAATAAATTAATATATTATTATTTTTTAAAATTAAAAAATAATATACTATTTTTAAAAATAATAATAAACTAATACTTTTAAAAAATAATATTATTATTTTTATAATATTTTTTAAAAATAATAATTTTTTAAAAATATTTTTATCTCTTATTTTTTTCTTATTTTTATTTTTAAAATATTATTTTATTTATTTTTTAAAATATTATTTTATTTTTATTTAAAATTAATATTTAAATTATTAGAATTAATAAAGTAATAATCCATATGGCATAACTAAAATTATTTGAGATGCTGAGGTGGCAATATCACAATACTCCTCTATAGAGTATTATTATTATTATTATTATATATATATATATATATATATATATAATAGACATATCCTTTATGAATATATTTTTATGATTTTTATGTTTAAATTCTTGCTTTCATTAAATTTCACTTCTTGCTTTTCATGAATACTTGATGAAAGTATAATTTTTCATTTAATATATCCTTTATGTGATATCATTATTGTTAGTTTTTATCATTGAATTCTAGCTTTTAATGAAGTTTTGTTATTTGATTATGGTTTCTTTCAATTTTTTTTATTTTGATTATTGAATTTTATTCAAAATTTGATTAATTAATATCCAAAATATTAACCAATTTATATCCATATCTAGATTAAAAAAAATATGGCTATAATTAATATCCAATTTGTGTCCATAACAATTATGGATATACTTAACAATCAATTTGTATCCATATTTGTTTAGAATAAATTTTGATATTAATTTTAATATATATATATATATTCTTTAAATATGGATACAAATATGGATATATCAATATCCAATTATATTGGTTCATTTTCAGCCCTATTGTAGAATAAATTTTCAAAGAAAGAGATATTTTCTGAAAATACTAATTAAAAAGATTTCAAAATCCTTAAAATTATTGGATTCTGCTAGCCTTCCTCCATCAATATTCTAAAAGTAGAAATAAAGTACAAAATAGGAAAATAGGATAAATAAATATAAATAAATAAGTAGGGAAGGAGGAGATCTCCCCTATTGGGTTGTGCAAAAAAAGAGAGAGCATGTACCCTCCAGCTAAAGATTTTTTTTTTATTTATTATTTTCAAAACTATCCCCTCTTTTAACTTATTTCTAAAACTATTATTCACGTAGAAATCACTACTTGAAGTGATGATTTCTTTGTCAAATAGGAATCTGACGTGGCCCTAAAATTGCCACATGAAAAGGCGAGTTCATAAACTTGCCCCTTTAAGTGGCGATTTCATGAACTCATCTTTTGGAGTGATGATTTCAGTGCTTTTTTTTTGTTTCCGAATGAAGGAAGGATCGGACAGAGGGAGGGAGATGTAGCCAGAGGGAGGATGGGAGGGGATGCGAGCGTGGGGGGGGGATCGGATGGAGGATGAGAGGGCGCGGGGTGAGGGGGGAGGGAGGGAGGAGAGGAGAGGATTTTTTTTTCCTTTTGGTGTAGTAGGTGAAGGGGGTGGGAGTGATGGTATACCCGAAGGGGATGGGTGGCAGGGAGGTGGGGTGGGGGTGGTGACGGAGATCGAGGGGGTCGGGGGGGTGCGGGGATGGAGGGAAGGGAGTTTTTTTTTGGGGGCCGTATGGAGGGGAAGGGGACTTAGTTGCTGGTGGTGACCGATGGTGGGAGCCGATCGGAGTGTGTAGATAGCGTGGCAACGGATATCTGGGGGTGGCACAGGGGCGGAGGGGAGGGAGGTGTGGACGGAAGGGGAGGGGGCGCTGGTGACAGGGGCTGGGTGGAAGGGATGATATTTTTTTATAATAAATAATTTAATTTAATATTCAAAAATAAAAAAATAAATAATAAATAATAAATAAAATAAATAAAAAATAAAATATCTAAAAATATTTAATTAAATTTTTAAAATAATAATAAAATATTATTAAAAAAATAAATTATAATATTTAAAATAAATATTTTTAAATATTTAAAATAATAATAAAAAAATAGAAGAAAATAAAATAAAAAAATAACATGCTGGTGGAAAGTTTGAGTATTCGGCACAAAGCCAAGCCATGGAAAAAAATAAAAAAATATTATTAAAATAATAATAAAATATTTTTAAATAAATAATTAAAAAAATATTATTTTAGTAATAATTTTTAAATTGTAAAAAATTAATTTTTAAAATTATTATTCTAGTTTTTTTTAAATAATCATGCAGGATGGGGAGGGTCCGCCAGCGTGCGGAGGGTCGAGAGGGTGCACGGAGCAATGGTCAGCATGCTGGGGGCGAAGAGTGTGCGGAGGAGAAGAAAGAAATTCAAAATAATAATAATAATAAAATATTAATTTTAAAAATATTTAAAAAAATAAAAAAAATATTTTAAAAAATAATTTTTTTTAAATAATAAAAAATTATTTTAAATAATTTTTAAATTATTCTTAATTATTTTTTAAAAAATAAAATTTTATTATTTTTTTAATTTTTTAAAATTATTTTAATTTTAAAAAATGTATAGGTGCATGCGGAGGAGTAGCGGTCGAGTGGAGGAGCCGCGAGTGGTGCCGGAGGGGAGGTGTGGGTGTTCGACTTAGATCCATGGAAGGAGAAGAATGGAAAAAAAAAAATTAAAAAAAATGCTTAAGATTCAGAGAACCCACCTGCATATTTTTTAAATTTATTTTTTTTAAAATAATACTTTATTATTATTTCAAAAATCTAATTAAATATTTTAATTATTTTATTTTATTTACTTTTTAATTTTTATTTTTTTTATTTTTAAGCATTAAAATTTTTTTCTATTTTATTCTTCTTCTTTTATGGATCTGCGTGGAGCACCCATACCCCCCTCCAATACCACTCGCGGCTCCTCGGTACAATCACTACTCCTCAATGCCCACCCATATATTTTCAAAATTATTTTTTTTAAAATAATATTTTATTTTTATTTTAAAGATCTAATTAGATATTTTTAAAATATTTTATTTTATTTTATTTTTATTATTATTTTTTAAATTATTAAAATCCTCCTTCCTCTTTATTTTATTACTTTATTTTATTTATTTTATTTTTTTATTTTAAATATTAAAAAAAATACTTCCTTCCTTCCCCTGCCCCCTCCCTCCTTCCATCCGTGCCTCCCTTCCCTCTGCCCTCGGCTAGGGCCACCCCACATCCCACTCGGGTCCCCACTGCCGATCGCCACCGACAACCGTGCCCCCTTCCGTACACTAAAAAAACTCTCTTCCCTCTGCGATCGCGTCCCCCTCCCTTCGTTCTCCATCCAATCCCCTCCCCCCGCTCGCATCCCCCTCTTCTCCTTCGCCGCCCCCCTCCCTCGGCTCGCGTCCTCCCTCCCTCCGTCCTTCATCGATCCTCCCTCCCCCCTCATCATCCCCCTCTCTCTCCACCCCCTCCCGACTCGCGTCCCCCTCCCTCCATCCTCTGTCTGGTCCCATCGGCTCACGTCCCTCCCTCCGTCTACCGTCTGGCCCCCTATCACACCCCCAACTTACCTCCATTCGGTCTATCCTCCATCGGGAATGAAAAAAAAAGGAGATGAAATTGCTGACTAGAACGACGAGTCCATCTAAAATCGTCAATCTAATCGGCAATTTTGAACTCGTCAGTACATCTAACGATTTTGGCTGAACTTGCCACTATTGTTGACCATGCTTGACTGAAGTGGCAATGAAATCGTCATTTAAATTAGTAATTCTGAGATGGATGGTAGTTTTGGAATTAAGTTTGTAATAATCATATTTTTAAAATTAAATATTAAAAAAATAATTAAAAAAAAAAAATCCTCCAGCTAATGGCTTGATCAAAAAAATCCCTACCAAGAACGGCAAGTTGCTGGAGGGCGTCAGCCTTCAAGATTCTTCTCATTGGCTGCCAAAAATGGGAAATCAGCTGGGAGGGAAAAAGGAATGGGGAGGAAAGCCATTCCTCCCGGGCCGTTAATTACATCCCCCATTACCTAATTAATAGATTTTGTACCATGGGAGTTTTTATTTTCTTTGTGTTTTCGAGTAATATATTATATACCATGCAACGTCTACTTTCTTTTATTGCCTTTTCCAATGATAGGATCCTCTATAAGAACAGCGCATCGAAATAGCTTGTTTCATATCATAATGGCCACACCTCCATCTCCCTCCCCCGACTCCCTTCCACCAAAAGAGCAAGAAGATAAGAGGGAGCCGGATCCGAATCGCGGAAAAGGAGTTCCGGAATACTACAACGACCTCATCTCAACCCTTCCCTCGCACAAAGGATGGGAACCCACTCTCCTCCTAAAATACCAGGACTTTTGGTTCCCTGAATACATACTCCCAGGCATCGTCAACCTCCAACAGCACTTCAAGGTTCGCCCCAGCGATCTCTTCCTCATGAGCTACCCAAAGTCCGGCACTACCTGGCTGAAAGCACTAGCTTTTGCCACCATAAACCGAAACCGCTACCAACTTGCCAACCATCCTCTCCTTAGCCACAACCCTCACGATTGCATCCCCGTGATTGATGTCGATTTTGCCTCCAAAATAGAAGGCATGCCTTCCCCTAGGATCCTCCACTCCCACTGCCCTTTCTCACTGTTGCCAGACTCTATCAAGGGTTCTGACTGTCGAATGATATATGTTTGCCGGGATGCAAGGGATGTAATGGTGTCGGACTGGTTCTTCACTAACAGGTTAAGGAGATCCAACGGGGTGGAGCTGGTGCAATTCGGTAAGGCTTTCGAGCTGTTTTGCGAGGGTGTTTGCTATTATGGGCCAATATGGGATCACGTTCTTGAGTACTGGGAAGAGAGCTTGCGAATGCCCGAGAGGGTGCTGTTCTTGAAGTACGAGGAGATGCTGGCGGACCCGGCGGGGAATGTGAAGAAGTTGGCAGAGTTCATGGGATGCCCCTTCTCCCCGGACGAAGAGAAGGAAGGCGTGGTGGGGGAGATTGTAAGGTTATGTAGCCTTGAGGAACTGAAGAACCTGGAGGTAAATAAGAGGAGTGAATTCATAATGCCGCACATCAAATTTGATTATGGTTCCTATTTTAGGAAAGGAGAGGTGGGAGATTGGAGAAATCATATGAGTTTTGAGATGGCTCTTAGGCTCGATGGGATCATTCGAGAGAAGATCGGAGGAAGCGGTCTGACCCTTGGCAGTGTTGGGGACTCTGGCAGCAGCCACCAGCAGCTGAGTTCGTAGGTCATGAAATATTATCAATGATCCTAAACTCTTTGAGATCACATAATTTCTGCAGTGCTTCGGCGTAGCCGACTAAATAAATAGATTTGTCTATCCTTTATTTTCTACCAGTTATAGAGTTACTATATTTTCTGTTGGTGAGAAATTAGTATTCTCAGGTGGTTGATGTTGTCAATTAGCAAAACTTTACAGACAGAATAACTTCCAAGGCTCAATTCTATATGTTTTGGTTTGAGAAACATCATATTGCACTCTCTCCCTCTGTCTCTATCATTGGAAAGAAAAAATTCCCTCCCCGGAGTTCCATCCATACATCAAGCATTCTACATAGATTTTTTAAGATAAATTATGGATTTAACTTTTTTAAGAAAAATTTCAGGTCTGTCTTTTATGTTCCCTTTTTATTTTTTTTTTTGGGAGGTTTCCGGAATATAATAAACTGGTGGAAAAAAGGTTTGGCATCAGTCTCTCAAAATACATGAAGAGAACACCCTTACAACATACAGTCTAGCAGCAGTTTTATTTATATAAAGGAAACATGAGCCTCTTTTTGAAACCAGAAAGAAAATATAACTTTGCCTGCTAAATGAACAAAAACTAAAAGAAAGAATCATTGCTTCATCGAATACAATCAAATTACTACGATCATCATAAAAATTTTAATTTTAATCGAATAGTTTACGCCAACATAAAAGAAGAAATTACAACCTTCAAACAAAGGGCTGCTTCTAAAATAGTTAACTTGCACATGTGCAGGTTGAAAGTGAAGGTTTTATGCAGGGTTAGTGGTTTCATAAAATGGTGCACATAGCGGAAGAAGATTTTTATATAAGGATATGAAGAGGAGAGTAATTCTCCACAGGTTATTTCCATGTAAAATTTCAAATAGAATGCAAATAGGGGCGGAGAGTATAACATGCATGTTGCCAAGAGTACCACTGCACGAAAAAATAAGAAATCTAATGCCTTAAACAATTTAAAAAGAAAAATTAGAGAATGATGTTGCAATATATCTTTTGCTTTCAAAAATTACACTTTGACAATTTTAACATCCACAAAAAAATAGGTAGATAATGGAGGTTCCCTACGGCATTACAGAGCGGTTGCAACTTGCATATAACTCCATCAGTAGTCCCAAACAAGATGAAACTTTGCTTCCTCATTAGAGCAAGTCACCACAAGAAATCATTCATGAAATCTACAATTTGGTAACCCCCCACCCACCCAAAGAGCAGAAAAATAAAAAAGAAGACAAAACAAACCACCCTAGAATCCATTTTCTTTTCCCAGGGAATAAATCTAACATCTTGCCAAACTTACGGACGTAAGTTCAAGGAATATCCATGACATCATTTTATTTTGGGTTGCAGTTCTGGGATTCAACACCAAAACAATACTTCTCTTTTAGCAAATCACATCATGCTTGAATGTTCGATCTCGAAAGTGGACATGGTGGTCCCTGCCATCTACTAACCCATGATAACTGTCAGTCATTGCCCTCAAACAACAAGAACTCCCTCTAGAGGATTCACTATTCCTCTGTCACTAACCAAAACACTTTGCCATTGTTAAAAAGAAAGAGTTAAAAATAATATTTTGGTAGCAAATGGCAACAACCCTTGAGTAAGCTCGATTTGCTAAAAAAAAGTACTGCTCTAGAACTGGATACTAAAAATAGAGACCTATATATTCATCATATATAATCTCTTCTGTAAATTTGAAAAGAAGACTTCATTGCATCCTCAAAATAAAAAAGAGTACGAACTCGGGTATTTTCTCATTTTCCATTGTGCATATCACATGGATCAAGAGACTAAGAACTTCACATGGATAGGATCTAAAATAATTTGCAAAACCAAATTCCTCCACTTCCATCCAATATACAAAGTTTTTAATCAGATAGTAAACAATTGAACTACACCCTAAATGTCAATTATCTCATAAAAGATTTAATCAAGGTCTACACTTTGTAATATCTTATACTGACTGTATTGTGTTGTATTAGTAAGATACCAATACGGCATTGAGGTTGGGTCAGTATACAAGCCGAATTGGTTCGTACAAGTATGAACCGAGTGGAATTATCCTGTACCACCTAGAATCACCCCAAACTATCTGGTTTTAAATTATACCCTGGCTAGGAGTGAGAAACAAGTGTTAAGAGTGTATCTCAATACATGAAGCATACCATTCTGTACTTGACCGTATTATGCTAAATCCATAATGCACCATATGGTTCCCATCCATAGTTTTGCCAACCTTGGATTTAAGAATTTCAAAAATAATGATAGCAACAACAATTCTAGTTTGTAGAGACAGAAATGTCTGCCTCTATAAGTCAAATTTCTGCCTCTAATAAGAAACCGATGCAGAAAAAATCTGCCTCAACTCTACCTCTATATGGGGGGTCGGTAAAAGTTTTAGAGGCAGAAGATGGTGAGTCGTTAAAAAAATAAGTTATTGAAATAGAACCAACTTTGCCTCTCTTAATATTTTAGAGGTAGTTTTTATATTTTTTGAGGCAACAGAAATCTGTCTCTATAAAATAAGACTTTTGACTTCCAACCTATAGCAACAATTTTATTCTATCTCTATTAAATCTGATTGAGGTAGTAATTTTCTGCCACTAAGAGTAGAAACCTGTGGATATCATATTTAGGAGGGAAAAAAAAAAGCAAAGCCATTCATTCATAACCACTTCATCCATCGAGTATCGATATGAATCCTGCTCATATTCAAAATCTAGATTTAACAAAACCATATATTTATATTTATATATTTCATGTTCCAATATATCTAAAACTCCATGTTCATATCTTTACAAAAAGGGCCATGCAATAATATTTAGCAAATGGCCAACATAACCAAAACATATATCATATGAAGTAATTATGCCCAAAATATATCATATTTCCAAAAGGTGCCAAACTATATAATCTACATGTTTCATCTAGCATGAACTCATATACAAAAAATATCAACTTTCTAATAGCCATACTCGAACATGTATAAACTAAACACCATCAAAGAGGCATATCTTAACTCTCATTGGCTGGTGTACCAGGTGCACTATAACTAGATTAGCATCCATTCATTTGCCTTTTAGCATTTCGATAGTTGATGTCAAGGTAGCAATTTGAGATGGTATGTTTCTTACATCTTCTCACAATTGATTATTCTCCTTTTCGCTAGCTAATCTTGCAGCCTTCTCAGCGTCCAACATCCTCATAGGATCAACATTACTAGTTAATGAACCCAAAATATCTTTTGGCTTAGGGCGGCTTTGCCCAAAATAATGAAGCCAACCATATTTATCTGCACCAAAGACTTGGGACACAATTTCATTTTTAGAAACCGGACAATTTGAGCTTTCTAGTTCTTGTGCTGCTCTTTCAAGGAGTTGATCCTACAATTATAGCATAAATACTAGTAAGGTTAGTATGCTCACTACAACAACTAGAAATATACATCAATTAAAATAGTTTGAGACTTGTATTGTTTAAAAGAATAAACATACAATTATATTTGCTGATTCTTGATTCAGATATTGCCCATTTTTTTGAGTATGAGTTGTTATGAACATTTCCAAATGTGTTGGATCCTTTCCTTCATTCTTTGCAATCAATTCACATATAACCTCATAATATGTTAGAGAGTTATGTAAATAAAGAAGAATTGTATAAGTAAGCCAAAAAAATCATAATTCTACCCAATAACATCACTTAATATCCTTAAGATCCCTAAAGTGGTAAAAGGCCATCATGTTTGCATATTCTATTTAACTAAAAGATTGTTGTCAATGGATTATTCTACTTCTTGATCGAGCCTAGAGAATAAATGAGTAGCTGAAATAAGTGGCTATATCACAAAAGACATGAGATTTATAGATTTTTAGATAAATCATATATAACAAATTTGGTTATAACTAATTCTTAATGTTATTAACGAGAATAAAAATATTTCTTGAACATCTGGTACACCATTTGCTTAAATTCAAATTATCATATATATTCAAATTAGTTTGTAGCAACTAATAGTTAGTCATGGTAAATAAAGAATAAAATAAAAGTCCTTACCTTCAAGCATCAAGTATGAATAAATTCTGATAAAATCAACTACATAAAAATTCCAACTAGGTGAGTATAAAATTAGGCATTATAATATCAAATAAGTTTAACAAAATTATTTAAAACTTCTTCTTCTCATATCTATGCAACGCTCTTCATTCCTACCATATGACTGGTCTTCAATTTTTTACGGTTAGCAATGCTTGTTTCACTACATGCCTATAAGTAAAACTTAAAAAAAAGATAAACATTAAAGTCATTTTCATTCAAGAAATAGTATAAATTACAATCTAAATTAATTAGACAAACCTTAGTTCTTACTTATCTTCCCCTTAGAAGTGTTCCAAAGTGCAGGAGATCCTTAAGTTGATTTGGGTCAATAATGTTTGGATAATTTTTCATTTGCTCCTCATTAGTGGGATACTTATTGTAAATGTTAGTCTTTAATCTACTCTTAAAACCCTTCCATTTCTTGTCCAAAGATTCCATGACCTAAGTTCTACCTATACTTGGATCAACTTGTAGGTTGAAAAAAAAAATTACAAGAAGTGCAAACAATCAAATAGAACCAAATATTAATTTAATACTTCATGACTAAATATTTGAAAACATAATAGATTTCTCTCATTTTTATCTTCTTTAATATATCCTAACCCAAATAGATTTTAATGGATGGCTTACATGTATCAAGAAAATTTTTAAGTAATAGTATTACCTCAATTAGTTGCCACATATGGTCATTTTTTTTCTTTTGGAACTGCCCTCCAACCAGTATAATTAATGGGCACAATCTATCCATCCCGTACAAGTAAGCTAAGATAACTTGATATATAGTTTCCTAACATGTTGCCCAATAGGTTGTTGTACATATTGAATGGGATGTCAAATCGGTGATTATCATTCATTTTTTGCAACCAAAGATATTTTGCAGCACCTCGACCTTTCTTGTTATATAAACCTAGTTAGCATGAAAACAAATTTATGGGATAATTTTTAAAGAAAAATAGATATTGGATAGTATATTAGTTCAGATTCGATATAAAATACTAAACATCTATCAAACAATAAACATTAGCTATTTCATTGAATTTGTAAAGAAAAATAACTACTAGGTAACATATGCCATTACTAAGCCCAAAAATATATATATTTTTGTTACTAGATAGCTCATATATGGCATATCTGAACTATTTGCATTCATCGTAATATGGTGTGATTGGGATGGCTAGGGTTGAAAATCATTAAGTTTGTGTGTATTGATTAGAATTAGCTTGTTGTTGTTGACTTTGATGGTGCTGTTGTGATTAGTGCTGCTGCAATTGGTACCATTGTGATTTATGTTTACTCTTATTTAGTTGGTGTTATTAATTAAACTGCTATTGACTGCATTATTATTGTTGTTGCTCATGTTGCTGTCACTTAAGCATGTCAATTATAGTGCCTAGCTACTAAGCACCTAGTACCCTTCCTAAAATGCTTCATACTATATATAAAAACAAAAGTTTGATGCTAACCGCAAATCAGTATATGTATATTGAAAAGAATATACATCTTACAAGAATTACAATTATATGCTATAGAGTATGTAAAGAGTGAAAATGATACAAATAAAAAGAGAGGGAAGCTGCTGTTGCAATTAATAAAGAAAACATACATCAATCATGTTAAAATTCCAAATGCCACTATCTTAAATTTGTTAAAGAAAAAGATAAATTCTCGTTATATAACAAATCTAGTGGTGTATCAATTGTTTTTCCATCCACATTTATCCATCCAATTCTCACAATCACTTATGGTCCATAATACAGTTGCATGCACTTGAAAGGTCTGAATGCAGTGGTATCATATGTTTCCAATCCATTCTTCCACAGTTCTTTTCACTCATCTATTAAGTGTTGTATTATACATCAATATTATTTCTAGATGCATAAGGTCCAGGAATAAGAAAAGACATTATAAGATATGGTTGTTTCATGTACAATTGAAGTGGTAAGTTATATAGCATTAAAACAACAGGCTATGTACTGTGAATACCACTCGTTGTACCAAATGAATTAAAACTATCACTTGCAAGCCCAAGCCTAACATTGCAAGAGTCTAAAGCAAAAGATGGATATTCACTATCTAGGCTTTTCCAAGCTAATGAATTAGTTGGGTGCCTTAGAACTCCATCTTTAGTCCAACCCTCTTCATGCCACTCATTAAAGAAGCTATCTTTGAAGACATGAATAACCATTGAAGTATTGGCTTTAAAGAAAAGTGACATAAAACTTTAGTAGGAGTTTTCTTATTTTAGGTAGTTAATCATTTTCATCTTTTCATCGAGAAGCACTACATATTGAACACATAATCATTGATGGAGTCCTTCCAAAATAACATACAATCATTGCGACAAGCATCAATTTTAGGATAGCCCAAGCCCAAGTCCCTAATAATCTACTTAGCTTTATAATAGGTATCGGGCAACTTTTCATTTTTGGAAAAACCTCTTTTAATAATACAAGTAAGCTAGTTAGTGACTTATCACTCCAACCATATTGTAGACATTTGAGTTGCAAAAGTGGAACAAGAAAGGAGAATTTGCAAAACCTTTCATAGTTTGGGTATAATGGTTGCTTAGCCTCTTCCATTAATTTAAAAAACTTACTAGCTTCTACATTTGGACCCTCTCTAAGTTCATGCCTTAAATCATGCACCTTCCCCATCATCAAAGGTTGAGAAAGAAAATATGTCATTTAACATGCTAGACATATCATATAAGAATTCTACTCCATTTTATGCATGTTAATCATTATCGATGGATGAATAAGACATCGTGCCCTCCCCATGAAAAATCCATCGAGTATAGTTTGAGGTAGAACTATCACAAACCAAGTGTTCATATACAACATCATGATTGTTCCAAGAGCCACTATTACATTTATTGCAAGGACATTTGGATCTTCCCCCCAAGAGATGCATTGGCAAAGGCAAAATCAAGGAGTTGTGTGACTCCAAGATATGACTTGCTTAGTCTAGACTCATGAATCCAAGTCTTATCCAAAAAAATTCTCTCAACAAAATAAATATTAATCTAGAATGGAATGGAAAGACAACTAAATGTTACTAAAAAAATGTCTACTATTAAAAAAAATTGAAATAATTTAAATGTTTGTAATAGTCTCAAAATTGTACTATTAATGATACAATCAATATTCTGATTTTTATGATACTAACTAGACATGATTAAGCATATAATATATATATATATATATATATATATATATATATATATATATATATATATATATATATATATCATTTTTCATTTTATTGGATAATTATGATACTAAGATTGATGCCTCTAGCTTTGTTTAGCTTATCTAACATGGTATAATAAAATATGTATCAATCTTAAGCATGTATCTAAATCAAACATGCCAATAAAAAAAATTACATCACCTAATAAAGCAAAAAAGTACAATATATACACAATGTAAAGAAGGGGGTTGTACCAACTAATTCCTATTCTGTTAAACTTGTAGTAGGAATACAAAATAAAAACCATACATTGGCTTCCTTGCACCCCCCTTCAAAGCAAAAAAAGAAAACATAAATTTAATTTGTTGCTGCATCGCCAATTGTAGGCAATAAAAAAAAAAATTTAGTAACCCAAAAAGAGAAAACAATTTCAAGAATGAATAGGTTTCTTTTTGTGAACTATAAAAAAGCATATTACTAGGCTTGATTTAGCAAAACAACAATCTTATCATGACTAGCCCAAAGAATATTTTAATTTGCATAGCAAACAAATGGCCTTCACTTTCTTGAGTTGATATACAATTTGTAGATATTAGACACTTGGGCTTAACATCTCTCTTCATAAACCTCCCCCTCCAACAACCTAATTTGGGGAGGTCATGATTCATATAAGTGATCATTGTACCATAAATGACAATTAGTAACCATGTCATGCCCATTTAGTTGTTGCAAGTCCCCTGCCCCCCCCCCCCCCCCCCCCCCCCACAAAAAAAAAGAAGATTTTCTTAATCCAAAACTACTCATGTAATAAGAAGAACTGGAAGTGAAATTCTAAAACTAAAAGATAAATTCCAAGAATGATAAAAACTAAAAACATTATCTTTCTTTTTTTTTTGATAAGGAAGCCATTATTATTTAAACAAAGAATGTATACCTGAAAAGTAGCATCAATGATAGTAACAGATTTTTTTACCAACTTCTATAGTATCCAAGAGAGCCTAATGCTAGTTCAGAAAACCAAAATCAAAACATGCAACAAGCTAAAACAACATACTTTCATAAGTGATCAAGTTGCAAAAAAATTAAGTGTAACCTTATGTGAGTAGCTAGAGCATGGAACATATGTAAGTTGAGTTCTTGAAGCAAAAGAAAGATAATGGCTTATTGCAAAATGCACAATCATCATATTGAATAATTAACCAAGCATCAAATAAAGAAATGAGAGTCATCTTATTCCCTTGATTTACATCTCGATGCGAGCAAAAAACAAAAGAGAAAAAAAAAAAAGAGAAAAGTGTTTAGAGATAGATGATGATGTGGCGGAGAAAAAGTCTTAGCGCAGAGAGATGCTATTTTAATTTTGATATCAATATTTTTCATTAGACTGAAAATTGGAGGCATGATTACAAACTTTAAGTATTAAAGTATTTTAGAAAAGGATGTTATGTTAAAAATAAAAGAATCCTTTTGGGCAAATGGACTTCTATTGCGTTCTTTTATTTTAACCTTTTAGAATTATGTTTCCTTTTATAACTCCTCTCAAGTTAGCATTAAAATGTTTTGGAAAGAGATATTGCGTTAAAAATAAAAGAATCCATCTGGGCAAATAGACATGTACCGTTCTTTCATTTTAACCTTTTGGAATTCTATTTCTTTTTAACATTAAAGACCCTTTCAGTTTTGGTATCTCTACAAACTAAAAAGGTATTTAATAGGAGGGAAATGATGAGACTTAATTGCTTAAAAAATCTGATAATAACGGACTTATAAAAACATTGATTCAAATCACTATAATGTATAAATATAATGGGGAATATGTGATTAAGTGAGAGGCATAGAACAATAGGAGAAAAATCAAAATTGTGTAAAACTAAATTTATGAAATCTTGTATGTAACAAATTTGGATGTTAGACTATTCACATAGTACCTCAAGAGCAAACTACCATACTTAGCTCATGAGCTATCATTATCCATCCAAAGAAACTATAGTGGCTGAAGATTTTGTTCATAAACTCTTTTACTCTATTTTTTCATGTTAACCTTTTGGTATTCTATTTTCTTTTGCAACTTTAATGATCCTTCTGGTTTTGGCATCTCTACAAATAAAAAATGCATTTAATAGGAAGGGTATGATAAGGCTTAATGGCTCTAAAATCTGATAAAAATGGACCTATAAAATCGCTGATTCAAATCATCATAATATATAAATCTAATAGGGAATTTAATGGCTCTAAAATTTGATAATAATGGACCTATAAAATCACTAAGTCAAATCATCATAATGTATAAATTGAATAGGACATGTGTGATTAAGTAGGGGGCATGGAAGAATAAAAGAAAAATCAAAATACCCAAGACCAGTTTTATAAAATATTGCATCTAAAAAATGTAGGCGTTAAAATTTTCACATGCAAGCTAATGAGGCTATCGTAGAGACTTTAATGGGTGAACATCCTTCTACTAAAGGCAAGGAAAAAGAATAATAAGCAAGGAAGATGAATAGGGGCCCAAAAGGAACGATGATATTCTAAGAAGAAGATTTTAGGGCATGCTATAATTTTTCCATATTAGTGTTTTAGTGGAAGATTATTAGTGTTTTGGTGAGAAAGAAATATCATCCTTAAAATTAAGGTGCCAAAAGGTCCTACGCTCCTCCATCCCATTATTTTTGCTCACTATGGTATTCATTTTAGAGGCATAAAAATTAGTAATAGGCCCTACAAACCGTCACCTATAGAGATAGATGTTATATTTTAATGGTATTTATAATTAGTTGGAATATGAAGTACATTTTTAGAGACATGATATTGATATTGCCTCTAAAACAGTAGCATTAGAGGCGCCTTTGTCTTTCTGCCTCTATAGAAGAGTCCCTAAAAAGTACTTTGGTGTAGCATAGGCCATCTAAATCAAACATCCTCATTGTTAAAATGATACTTCCTATAAAATCCAAAATCAATAATTGATGAAATAACAAAAAGAAATAAAGAAAGAAATCAATAACTAAAATAAATAATTTTAGTAGAAACCACAAAACAAATCAACAAGTAAAGTGAAATATTCAAGCAAATTTCCATGAAAACAATAATTGAAAAGATCCTGAAATCTTAGAATCAATGGATTCTCCATGTCATGATCACTATATCCCATCAACATTCGAGATAGTAGAATAACAGCAAAGAAAGGAAAGAACAGGACAAATAAATGAATGAACAAATAAATAAATAGAAATGGAAGCATCTAATTCTAGTTACAATATGGTTTAGAGTTATCAAGAAAAAGCAATAACTACACTAAATTAATATCACCGAGAAAAGGGGAAAAAAAAAACTAATAGCAATAAACTCTAAAAATTGTTACCTCAGGCAACGAAATGCAAGCACATACCTCGATTCTAACTCCAAGATTACAACCAAAGGAAAAAATAAAAAAGCACATACCTCTCTCTTACTATGACTTTGTTACCCTGAGAGTGAATTTTAAAAAAAAAATTATGTAGAAGAAATGCAGAATTTAAATTCTACTACTCTCACTGATTGTGGGGCACCAAAAAATATGCCATTTAGTATGTGATCATGTGGCCTAGCTGGACTTGTTAGCCTAATTGTGCTTGCTAGGATGAGGCTAATATCCCTTTGAGGCATGTTATGGATTTTTATACATCACCAAAATCACACATATAAGACATATTTGACAAAAACAATAGTAATAATTTTTCTAATTTTATACTATATTATTTATGATATTTTATTAATTTAGTTTTTAGTTGAAATGTATGAAGAAACTGTAAAGAAAAAGATAAACTAAGAAATATAAAATTAAATACAGAAATAGGATTAAATAAAATAAATTAAATGAAACAAAAGTTTACAACTTGAGTAAAATAATACAATATAATATAATATAAAAGAGTAAAGAATAGATCACTTGCAAAATATAGTATAAATAGTAAATCATAAAATTCATAGCAAAACATATGAAATTTTGAAAAAATTAAAATAAAAAATATAATAATAAAATCATGAATGCAAACTAACACATTAAAATTAGAAGTACAAAAAAAATATAAATAAAATAAAAAATACAAGATCAATTAATTAAGATACAAATAAATCTAAACAAAGCATGCATAATTAAAATTTTAGAAACAATGTGAGTGAATTAAAATTAGAGTAATAAGTTAAATAGAAAATAAAGTAATTAAAAATATTAAGTAATTGAAATAATAATTGGAATCACTAAAACTGCTATAGGCATTTATACCATCAATGATAATTTAGAGTGAATTAAAATTAGAGTAATAAGTTAAATAGAAAATAAAGTAATTAAAAATATTAAGTAACTGAAATAATAATTGTAATCACAAAAATTTCTATAGGCATTTATACTATAAATGATAATTTGTAACTACAAAACTACATATGAAAATAATTATTAAAATCTAGAAAAATAAATTAGAATAGAACTAATAGCTCAGAAGTGTAAACTGAAATGAAACATAACAAAAGAATAAAAGTGGATCAATTTGAAAATGATATAACAAAGATATTACAACATGATATACTAAAAGATAAAAAATTAAAAATAAAAGTGAACATAAAAGTAAAATAATAAAAATAAAAATATATTAATAAATTAAAATTAAAATCTTTAAAATATAGAAGTCTAGAATAATCATGAAAAGATATAGATGAAATTCTAAAATAAAGTATAAATAAAACTAAACTAAAGCTATGGAATTAAAAAAAATCATAGGAATAAAACTAAAAATAAAATATAAATTAAAATTAATTGAAAATATTAAAATGAAAAAATGTTGAGATTTTGGAGAGGAGGGTAGGGATTGGGATTTATAGAGATAAAGGAAATAGGGAAGGATAGTTCTTTTTTTTTTCTTTTTTTCTTTTTTTTGATGGCGTGGAGAAATCACACTAGTCTAGTGTGAATACATCCAAAAAAATCAAATAACAACACATCACACAGAGATCTAGGAACAATAGTATAGTTCTCCCAAATCTAATATTCGGTGTGCTTAGCTATAAAAGAGACAACCCAATCCTCAATACTATTCGTCTCCCAATAGACGTGTGTGGTTTAAAAGTTGTGTAAGTGCTTGCTAACTATCAAATATCCTAAAGTAAAGGATGCCATCTAGCAGCCATTCTTATTTATCGATAAATCTATCTAACCACTATTGATGAGTCTCTCTCGAGCAGAATGCACTCCGCTTGCAGGCAAAGTCTAGTATAACGTAATCCTACCCACACAATCCTCAACTTAACCCCTGAAACATTAGAGTCATATAGGCAACTCCCCTGAGCAGCAACAAAATGAGAGTTGGGACCTTTGATCATAAAACTAGCTTTGCCACAACATCTACCATTAAAAAGACTATCATTGAAGTTCACCTTGAGCATACTTAGGAGTGAGAACTCCCAAGTGATAAAGACAATCCAAATTGTTATAATAGTTGATGCGAAGTCCCAGATGCTCTAAGTTGTCAAAGGCCATTCAATAGAGGGCAGTTAGATGACCTCAAATGTTTGAATAAGTGCTCTTTCCATAATGAACCTCAAGGATTAAAGGCGCCCCTCAAATATCCAAATGTTTCCTAGCAACTCAGATTTGATAAATCAAGTAAACACAATAAATGCCCCACAACTTATCGCTCTCTCCTCCGGTGCACCCCCTAAGATAGCTGATAAAAGTCTCCATCGACACCTCTAATCAGACAAACTAGTTGAGATTCATTGTCAAGTCTAAATCTAAATAAAATTCTATTTTTAGTTGATCATTAGCTTTAATGACTTTATGACTCTATTTAATTATTTCTTGTGTATCCCATTCTAACAAGACTCTATCTCTACTATCACTCTATCTATTTTAGAGTTTGTGTTTTAGTGGGTCTTGGTTTCTGAGTTAACGTAAGTGTCAAGCTCCCACCCATGTAATCTCTATTTAAAGGGATTGTTGGCGTTTCCTTTGGAGTATAGAAGACGGTGGAAAATCCTATAACAGAGGATGGAAAAAGTATGCATGGAAGAGTGTGAGAAATGTAGTAGCGAGAGAATTAGAGGTATCCTCTTTGATGAGGCATGAGGGAGCTTCTTTGTATAGTCGATTTTTTTAATAAAGATTTTTTCTCTCCCAAATTTATTTTTCTTCTAGCATTTCTTTTTCTTGTTATTTTTTTGTGTTTGTTTTGGATCTTGGGCCAACAAGATCGATCTACTCTATATAATCTGCTATTGCACATATAGTATCAAAGCAAAGATTTTGATATTGATGATTCTACATGATATTAGAGCAAAGGTTTTGATATTGGTGGCTCATGTATTTATGGCTCTATATGGTATCAAAGCCAAATTTGAGATTGGTGGTCCATATATTTGTTGCTCTATATAGTGTTAGGGCCATAGACTTGAAAAGTAGTTAAGCAGTTTGCAGCTTCGATAGGATTAATTTGGAGTGCAATTTTTTAGAGCAGCAATTTGATTGTTGGTGGTTCCTACATTTATAGTTTGACGTGATTCAAGAGCGTTCAGTAATTTATTTTGTGGTGGTGCAAGCATGTGGACTCTTATTTGATGATCAAGAGATGAATTTATTGAAAATTCTTATAAAATGGGCTTCCATTGATTATAGATTAATTTCTTATTTTTGATTTGTTATAAAAATATGGGCTAAATTATCATTTGAATGAATGGTTAAGGAGTCCATATTTTTTGTGATCATATTATTTGGATCATATTATCTTAATCATGTGATGTAACAGTAATCGGTATAGGCCTGACTTAACTAATGGGCTCTATGATGGATGGACCCATTAGGATTTATTAACTAAGCTAGGTCCCCATTCTATTTCTATAAATACTCGTCTATAAAGAAATCCTAGAGTATTAAGATCTCTACGTTCATAGGATGGAACTCATTCCATTGAGGAGATAGGCATAAAGAGGAGAAGGAGAGGAAGATCTATCTCACCTTGATTTTTTGTTCTACAAGACGTTGCAACAGTGATCATCAATGGTTGCTTTAAAATTTTAATATATGATTATTGATTATTATTACTATGATCTAGGGATCTATTCTTGAAATATTTTTTGTATTCTAATCTATTACATGATTGATATATAAATAAATTTCTTATAATTGGTATCAGAGCCTGGATCATGCAAGGGATTAGAATCAAAATAAAGAATTGATCTAATTGAAGATAATTAATCAAAAAAAAATGGTAAAGGATCGATGGTTGTTCGCTGTGCCCTCTTCCTCTCATGGTCTGATTATAGGCAGCCATCCGGTAGGCAACGCCTTTTGGATAATCAAGCAGCGACTGACGAGCAGGTAATCAAGAAGTCGGCAATCTCCATCCAGATCCAAAGGTCTGACTAAACAAAAGATAAAAATAACAAATAAATAAAGGATTGAGAAGGGCGACAGTTCCCACCATCATGCCCTCCTTCTCCTCTCACACCGTTATCACAGGTGGTTGATGGGCGTAGGTCGGAGGTGATCCTGTTGAATGGTGGCACCGCACGCCGATGCAATGTCTCACTTCCACCTAATTTCAAGAAGTTACAAACAAAAAAAAAATAAGAGAGAAGAGGGTGGTTCTGCCATCGTGGCCCCCTCCTCCCATGCTGTGACTACAGCCAGTCATCTGGTCGGTGGCTACGCTATCTAGGCATACGATGGCGACCTCAAAAAGCAGTGGTGCCAAGTGTCGGCTCTCCTCTTCCTCCCATCTCCTTTGCAAGTTCAAACAAAAAAAAAGGAAGAGAACACCGGATCAATGATTTCCCCTTAATCACTGGTGGCCGACGGTGGTGGGTGTCTGGGAGCCGATGGCGATCCATTGATTGGGCTTTTCTCTGATGGCCGTCGGTTGAATTTTGAGGCAAAAGAGGCATCGGTTTGGCCCTCTTCTCCTTCACCCATCCTATAAGGAAGAAGCTTAACGGGTTTTTAGGTTTTGAGTTTCAAACCAAAATCTGAACCCGATGTGCTAATACAAATAATAAAGCAAATTTGCAGTTAAGTCCCCAAAATACTATATATCTAAAAGCAGTCTCCAAAAATTTATACTTTAGTCCCTATAATGAAATTTTATTATATAAAGATCCTCTATTACTATTTAGTCCCTAATAAAGTTTATTATTTCATAATAATACCTCAAAAACTTTAATTTAGCCCTTAAAAAGATTTATGTCTAATAATAGTCCTCAGTAAATTAATTTTTTGGTCCTAAAATAAGACTTCATTATACATTGAAGTATTTTTGTTACTGTTAAGTTTTCATTCTAAAGTTTCACTACAAGAAAAGTCATATACACCCATTCTTTTTAGTCACATAAAGTATATACGTAGGTAAAAGATCAGATTCTAAAAAAAAAAATTGTATATACCTATATTTATCAAATGTAAAAATAATATAATTAATTTTAACTTATATTTTAATGATTAAATATGAGTAAATTAAATCTACTAATGGATAAATATGGGTAACTCAAATCTGCTAAAAAATATACTAAGTATTGGCAAAAAGTAATTAGCACCAAGAGGGGAGAGCCAATTTTTTTTTTAAAAAAAGCACCACCCCTATCTCTCTTGATTAAGTAAAATAATAAAATTACTATCCATCCTACCAATAAGAACTTTGACGTCTTATCTACTATATCAGACCACATGGAGAGAGAAAGCCCTCTCCGCTACCTAGGGTTCCTTTGCCAGTAGCCTCCCAGATGCCATCCTCATCTCCATCCTCTCCCTCCTCGTCCAAGAGGCTGTCTACACCAGCATCTTCTCCAAGTGATGGCACCATATCTAGTGTCATACCTCCGACCTCTTCCTCAATGCCCTCAACCTCTTACCTCCCCATCTTTGCTTCCCCAACTCCAATCTCTATAGCCTCTTCCATGACAAATGCAACCGCCTCATCCTCCAGCTCATGTGCCGCTTCCACTTCCTGCTGGGCTATAGATAGCCCTGGCTTCTTGACTCCTGGCTCGAACATGCCATTAGCTATGAAGTCGAGATCCTCGATCTCAATTCCAATAAGGGTCACTATAAGAAAACAGTGTTTTGTGACTAATTTTGTGATCGATTTTTTTTGTCAAATTTACAATCAATTCTTGGATAAATATTAATATAGCAATTGATAAAAAAATTGATTGCAAAATTGATTGCCAAATTTTCCACCAAAAGGTGCATAAACACTTTGCGACTAATTTTGTGATCGAATCATTGAATTAGAAAATAAATTTATAAAAAAATATTTTTTTTATATTTTTGTAATCAAAAAATTGGT
The DNA here is from genome assembly GCA_006176705.1 of Cocos nucifera. Taxonomy (NCBI): domain Eukaryota; kingdom Viridiplantae; phylum Streptophyta; class Magnoliopsida; order Arecales; family Arecaceae; genus Cocos; species Cocos nucifera. The sequence continues at coordinate 1,839,880 of QRFJ01000005.1, read as the reverse complement.
CATAAAATATTTTAATTATTTATTTTTATTTTATAAATATATTTGCAATCAATTTTTTTGTTGTAAAAGTTTTTTACTATTTAAAAAATTTTATGATCAAATTATCGATTGCAAAATGTGTTTAATTTGTAATGTATTTTTTTAAAAAATTATAAATATATTTTACAACCAATTTTTTGATCATAAATTTTTTAAAAATTTTACAATCGATAAATTGATCATAAATATTTTTAATTTAAATATATTTACAATCAATTTTTTAGTTGTAAAATATTAAAAAAAATTTATGATCAAAAAATTGATTGCAAAATATTAAAAAATTTTGAAAATGAAAAATTGGTTGCAAAAATTTTGAACTATTTTTTAAATCTATAAATAAATTTATGATCAATTTTTTGGTTATAATTTTTTTAATAATTTATAATTGATAAATTGGTCACAAAATTTTTAATTATTTTTTAATTAAAATATATTTATGACATATTTTTTGGTTGTAAGATATTAAAAAAAATTACTATCTAGAAATTGATCATAATTTTTTTTAATTTTTTAATCTATAAATAAATTTATGATTGATTTTTCAATCATATTTTTTTTAATATTTTATAACTAAAAAATTGACCATAAATTTGAATTCTAAAAAGAAAATTGGTGCCTTTATTTATTCTAAATGAAATTAACTAAGAATAATTTTTTTAAAAAATATTTTAAATTTAAGAAAATTAATTTTAAATTTAAGAAAATTTTTAAAAAATCTTACTTATAAAATACCTCAAATCCTCTCTTCTCTTTCCCTCCACACCCGAATCCACTCTTCTCCTCGCCAACCTAGCCACCAGGCCTGAATCCTAGCCGTCATCCCCTCCCCGGCCCACCCACCCGTGATGGCCCCCTATCCTCTCCCCAACGACCGCATTCCCTTCTCCCCTCCCCAGTCTCGCGGCCCTAAGCATAGCGCCACCTCTTCCCTCCCTCCTCCTAGTGCTGCCTATCCATCTCACCTCGTCGCCCCCACCTCCCCCATGCCCACTTGCTCGCAATAGCCTCCACCACCAAAACCCTCTTCTCCTTGCCAACCCTAGCCTTCATGCCCAAACCCTAGTCTTCGCCTTCTCCCAAAACCGCCCATCCATAATGGCCCCCTCCCTCCTCAACGACCCCTCTCCCCCCTCCTATCTCCAGCAGCCCTAAGCCCCATGCACCATGCTGCCTGACCGCGCCGCCCTTCCTCCCATCTTGCTCACCTGTGATTGCCTCCCTCCCCTCCCTGACAATAGCTGCTTGCCCGTCCCTCTCTGCACGACACTGGCGACACCCCATCCTCCTTGGACTTCACTCAACCCTATAATAACTTTCTCTTCCATCTATTGCTATCTTCTCCTTCTAGAGCACTCTTTGAAGCACCTTTTCCTGGAATTCTTCATGTAGAACCCTCCACCGGAGGAGTGTGAGGGTTTTGCTCGTCTCTAAGTTTTGGAGCTCCGGTGAGTGAAAACTATCGAGAGGCATGTGAAGGACTTGCTAGCTTCTTGCCTAGTTCTGGAGCATCTTGTTTTGGCCAAGTGCTGAGAGTTCGTTGGTCTAGTGGTGAGCAGTGATTCTCTGAAACATTTCTATATGGAGAAATGAAAAAGCTTGGAAAGCATCAAGCTCGATGGTGCGAATTTCTCTACGTTCAAGTATGGCATCTTCGAGATCAGCTTGCTTGTCTCTTCCTCCCTCCCTAAAACCCTTGTTATAATAAATCAGACCTGCTCTTTTCCTTTTTCCATCGATGTCTTTGTGGAGGCAAAATCATTTTTTGCCTCATCTTGGGCGCATTCATGAAATAAAAATTGAATCTTTTCATATTATGTAGGCATTCAAGTTAATTGTGATGGACCCTGATTCGGTTCTTGATTCCCTTACTCAAGAAGGGAAAGAAGTCGATCCGGATGGGTAGGAGGTGACTGGCAGTTGCATGAAGTTTTGATCCTTTTTCGTTGATTTTTATGTTTTTTTAGGGTTAATTGGGCAGATTGGTTGCAGGAAACTAAAGTGGTGCCAGTGATGACATCGGAGGCTAAGGATGCTTTGGTCAAGAACATTAGGAGAAAGATGACCCCGCAGCCATCGAAGATATGAGCTGATATTGAGATGAAATGCTTCCAATTAGATGGGGTTCTTCACATTAAGGTTTCCTTATTGGGACTTTATTTCTAATGTTTCTTGAGGCCTTTTTTTGTCTATTTGGTTTAATTTCTTGTGTTGTTTTCATGATTCTAGACCTGTATGCTTGTTCAATTTCTTTGCAAGAAGCTCTGAAGAAAGCAGAAGCAGTAGGTAATGATGACTGTCCAGTGAAGATAAAACTGGTTTCTCCTCCACTTTATGTTCTCACCACACAAACTCTTGACAAGGTTGGTGGGAGGCTTTTTCCTTCTTAGCATTGCTAGATTTAGTATTATCTAGTTTGCTTACAATTTTTAGGGGTGCTATTTAGGTTGATTTTTTCTTAGAACTTCGATACCATCTAGTTCGAGTTCGAGGTTTATGACCCTAAAGGGTAAAGAAAACCTGGTGGGAGAACATATCAGATAGCGCTAGAGAAACAAAAATTTCATGCAAAAAAGTTATGTTGTTAGTATGGGGTCTTCTATAGTTCCTTTCACTATAAGCAATACTTAATTTGGTACATGTTGTCAATTAGAGAAGCAAAAAGAGAGCATCTTGTCTTCCATTTCTTCTCATATTAGTGAAGCAGGTCAATCTCGAAGATACTTGCCTATTATTGTATGGAGCACCTTTGTCACATCTAAGAGATTGGTTGCTGGATATGCAATAGAATGAAGCAACAAATATTCTAGTTTCGAATAGGATTTCTCCATGAGATAAACGAACCTTTTAACATCCTACTCTTACTTTAAAACATGTCATTAGCTAACTTCTATATGCCTTTTTTTTAAAAAAAAAATTATGTTGATATTCTCTATGAGTTAATTTCTTAATTTATTATAGAGAATAACTTCAGGATAAGATGTTGTATGTATATTTTCTTTATTACTTAGTGGATATATTATTTATTAATTTTTGCATTCAGTCTTAACTATCAATGCCTTGAACTTGTAAATATTATTATTGATCATTGTATGTTAGCCTCTTAAAAATTTTACTTCAGTATCCTTTATTTATTTTTCTTTTTTATATTTATTTTAGATATATATATAGCTATGGACATAGATTGAAGTTGGTTGAATCTACCAAGATATCGAAGATTGATTTATAAGGCTAGAATTTGTATATATATGTAATACTTAGATTCAGATTTTATTCAATATTTATCTTTTTAGGAGTAAGAGTTTGGAAGATATATTTTGTGATGTTTCTGTTTCTTATGCAACTGAGTTCGATGCTCCATTGCTTTAAAGGACCAAAGTCGAGCTTTAATGAAACATGCAGTGGGCACTCACATTGTTTGGTGGAAAGATTATGTATGTATCTCTATATATATAATTTTAATAGTAACTGAAGCTCTAAAATTATATATATATATATATATATATATATATATATATTAGTAGATTCAGACTGGGGATATGATGGATGGTGCTAAGAAAAGATAGGAATTATTTTGCTGATGGCTTCATAGATTGATAAACTCTCAGATTTTGTAGAGTTAATTATTTGGTGTCATCAATTCAAGTTCACTTTATTTTCTTTTTAGTATAGCAAAAATGAGCTTAGAACTTATATATAAAGTGTAGAAAATCAGCTGAAACTTGTTTATTACATATTTTAAATTCTAGTATTTACTTTTTTTTATATTCAAAAATTTGATGGTATATGGTCTTATTCTTTGAATTTTGATGAAGCTAAAATATTTGTTAGAATATTTTTTTTGATACTACTATGATGTATGTTTAGTTCTTTTTAATACAATGGTGAAGATAATCTTATTTATAGTTATTTTATTTCTTTAAAGCTACTAGTCTTTATATATTATTCAATAGTACAGGATGCTTAAATAAGTTATCAATACATTATTTCTATTTTTATTTATTATTACAAGTGATCAACATTTTAAAATTGAATAGTAATGTCTAAAAGTTGATTATATATCTATATTTTTATTATTATTAGTAAATGTTCATTTATACCCACACTTTGATCATTTTCATGAATTTTGATTCGTATATATTTAGTTATCCACGTTTAATAAAGAAGGGTATACACTAGATTTATATCACGTATACATTCTCACCTAGGTTAGATGTTACATAGCTAAAGTAGGGGATACACATACAAAAAAAATAACATAGGTATAAGCTACACCCATGCCGAACATACCCATATTTAACCAAATGTGTGTACCAATGTGGGTGTAGGTGTATCCCCATATTTTTTAGGCCTTTATCAATGTATCTTTCACATGGATATATGTGACTTTTCTTATTTATTACATAATTATGATTTGATAATTATGTTATGATCTTTATAATAAAATTTAATTGTATGACATCTCTTAAATATATCATTATAAATTTTATACTCTCATATTTGGTTTGAATAATGATATATTTTATTAGTTAGTCTTTGATTTAGAGAGTTGTGGATTTTAATATATGGTGACCACCAAAGTGGCTTATTCATTAGGATTTATAGGATCCCTCTATTTTGGTATTTAAGAAGATTAGACATATTAAATTTTGACAGCTTGTTTGATATTGATATATCAAGATGAATGAATGTATTTATGAGCATGGCTCATTGATCCATAATTTAGAGAATTAAGGTTTCAATGGATGATGACCACCAAAGTGGCTATTTGTTAAAATTTGCAAGATTTCTCTATTTGATATTTTATGAGATCAGATATATTAATCTTTAATTGATTGCTTGCTATTAGTGCATTAATTTGAATAAATAGATTTATAATAGATTGATCCTAATTGAAGGCTTGTAGATTTTATTGGATGATGACCAGTGGTCAATTTAATAAAGTTTGTAAGATTATTCTATATAATATTTGTTGGGGATAAACTCCGCTCCTGCCAAAGTCCAGTCCGAAGCTCAGCTTAGTGCAACCGATAGCCGTGGAAGAGCTTCAGCATCCAAGTCTTAGCCAAACTCCTTCAGCCGATCGGACTTCTCAGTGGTCGAGCTCCTTCTGAACTTTCCAACACCCGAGTCTTAGCCAAACTCCTTCAGTCGGTCAGACTCCTTAGCGGTCGAGCTCCTTTCGAACTCAGCGGCCAAGTCTCAGTCGAACTCCTTCAATCGATCAGACTACTCAGCGATCGAGCTCCTTCCAAACTCCCAACGACTGAGCCTTAGCCTCATTTTTCCAGTCCAATGCCTATGAGAGCCGAACTTCCTCCGCACTCCTCCAACCGAACTCCTACAGGAGCCGAACTCCTCTAGAAGTCCGAACCTCTCTAAAATTAATACATGTCGAAGTCCACCAATCAATGTCTGCTTTCTTAGAGCCACGACTATTAAATCTGGATGAACTATCACCATTAGTCTACCACAGACGATGTGATTGGACGGTATGGCCATCACCATCAATCCGCTCTAAGCTCCGCCTATAAAAAGAAATCCTCCAGATACGCTTACTCTGAGCTCTAAGCTGTCATCTCTTTCTCTAAACTCTGTCGAACTCATTTATGAGTACTCCATTTCTATTGGTCAGAAGAGCTGACTTGACCGTCGGAGGGTCCTACCGGAGCCATCCCCATCGACTTCGGATGGGACTTTATTTTGTAGCTCACCGATGGTGACCTCATCCTCCTCCACTCCAGCTCGATCCAGCATCAATCAGATTCTGTACCAACAGATTAGCGCTAAAGGAATGATCCTCTACCTCTGAGGTTCTCTTATTCTTAAAGAAATGCTCAGCGATGATTTCTCTCTTTCCTCTTTGGAGATCTCTCTTCTTCCTCTTCAGAATTTTTTTTTGAGAAAGAATGCCTCCCAAGAGAGCTTCGACTCGGCAATTGGCGGCCTCTGCACCAGATCCATCTGCTCCCACTTCAGCCCCGACAACTCGGGTTCCACCTATGCCCGCGATAGATGCGGAGTAGTTCAACCTGCTTGTCAGCAGGTTTGTGGCCTCATGAAGGTAGTGTAGGCCATGCGGCAGCCTCCGACGGTGACTCCATCAAAATATCCATCATCAGGATGTCGAAAATCAACCCCAAGGAAGAGTACTCGGGCTGATATACCTGTCGCCTCTGGAAAGAAGAAACAGAGAGCAGAGGATCTGTGTTTGGATCATGGTTCTCCTCTAGAGGAGATCTTTTCTATTTGTAGTAGCAAGCAAGACGACGCCCTTGATCATAGACTGTGGAAGATAGACTGGCAAATTGAGGAGCTCGGCCACGTCGCCAAGCTCGGCCATGTCGTCCTGGCTTATCTTGACGACGTTTGCATCGATCCTCCTTTCTTTCTCTAAATTATGTAGGAGCCCATCCCGTTGAACTTCGAGCTCCTTCAATTCAAAAGCTACGATGGAACTTCTGATCCAGTTGATCATCTAGAAGCCTTCTGGATCATGATGCTACTCCATGGTGCACCAGACGCCATATTATGCCGAGCCTTCCCATCTACCTTAAAGGGAGCAGCGAGAAACTGATACTCGATATTAAAGTTGGATACGATCTTCTCTTTTGACCAAATGAGCCATTAGTTCGTGGCTCATTTTATCAAGTAGAAGTAGAAAAAATCTATCCGGGCTTACGTCATCCGATTTAATGCCGCGGCATTGAAGGTTCGAGATCTGAATCAGTCAGTCGCCATGGCCGCTCTCAAGGGCAGCCTTCAGAAGAATGACTTGCTATTCTTTTTGAAGAAGAAGTATCTCAAGGACTTTGTCGATCTATTGGCTCGGACCGAGGGATATGTTCATGCGGAAAAAGCCTTCAAGTTGAAGGATGAAGAAGCCTCAGGAGAGTAGTGGGCGGACGAGTATAATAGACTCGCTGCAAATGGAGGGTCGAATGAAGTTCGGTCGCGCTCACAAATGCCACCCAAGCGCAAGCAAGCCTGAACTCATCAAGCTCGTCATCAAGGAAGCCCTGACAAAAAGGCATGAAGTTCTCCCCCAAGAGATTTCACGGCAGGATGGAAAGAAGTTCGACCATGCTCATGACCTCCCCCCGAGCACGAGCCAGCCCAAACTTCTTCAGCTCATCATCAAGGAGGCTCTGATAGAAGGCTGCGAAGAGACCCTCCCCTCGAAAGGTTTCGATGATGGAGGAACAACAAAAAGATCGGCAGCCTCCCATATCATCGATGCCACATCCGAAAAGAACTTGGTATTTCGATGAGCTATCATCTCCCAGCTTCAAAGTCAAGAGAAGCTGGCTTCAAATTGAGAAGGCCAGCATGAGATAGAGAAGGTCGTCTGGCCTGAAACTTATTGTCTGAAGGAACTCGAAGGAATAACGCTCCCATGATCTAAGGATGCGCTGCCAGTAACTTTCTTTAAATAAAATTCTTCCATTTTGATAATATTATTTCTTGGCGAAAAAGTTATGTGATGATAGGAAAGAAGCGTCAATAGTTATCATGTTAGGAGCAGGAGGAGAACCTCGTCCTAACATGAACCGGTCAAAGTCTTTCAACCTCGACTGTAGGAGATAAGATCTCTCTCGAGCTTCTGTAATAACCTCGGCTGTAGGAGATACCCGTTAGAAAAGTTGAAAACCTCGTTCACTTTAGAACGGAATTGAGGGAGAGGCTCTGACAATGGCCCTTATGTGCCCCTACAGCCCGTTAGAAATAGGAAGAGAACCTCGTCCTAATGCGAGCAAAGTCGAAGGTCTCATTCATTTAGATGAGATGGGGGAAGAGGCCCTGACAATGGCCCTTACGTGCCCCCACAGTCCATTAGGAATAGGAGGAGAACCTCGTCCTAACGCGAGCAAAATCGAAGGCCTCGTTCATTTTAGACGAGATGAAGGGAGAGGCTCTGACAATGGCTCCTTACGTGCCCCTATAGTCCATTAGGAATAGGAGAAGAACTCATCCTAACATGAGCAAAGTCGAAGGCCTCGTTCACTTTTAGACGAGATGGGGGAAGAGGCCCTAGCAACAGGCCCTTATATGCCCCCATAGTCCTGTTAGGAACAGAAGGAGAACCTCATCCTAACGTGAGCAAAGTTGAAGACCTCGTTCATTTAGACGAGATGAGGGAGAGGCCCTGACAATGGCCCTTATGTGCCCCCACAGCCCATTAGGAATAGGAAGGAGAACCTCGTCCTAACGCGAGCAAAGTCGAAGGCCTCGTTCACTTTTAGACGAGATGGAGGGAGAGGCTCCGACAATGGTCCTTATGTGCCCCCACAGTCCGTTAGGAACAGAAGGAGAACCTCATCCTAACGAGCAAAGTTGAAGACCTCGTTCACTTTAGACAGATGGAGGGAAGGCCCCGGCAATGGCCCTTATGTGCCCCCACAGCTCGTTAGGAATAGGAGGAGAACCTCGTCCTAATGCGAGCAAAGTCGAAGGCCTCATTCATTTTAGAACAGGATGGAGGGAGAGGCCTTGTCAATGGCCCTTATGTGCCCCCCACAGCCCGTTACAAATAGATGGAGAACCTTGTCCTAATGTAAGCAAAGTTGAAGAGCGGGCCTTAAAGTCTACGCCAATCTTGGCCAGAGATAAGATCTCTTCTGAGCGACCGCATCAACCTCGACTAGAGATAAGATCTCTTCCGAGTGACCGTGATAACCTTGGCTAGAGATAAGATCTCTCTCGAGCGACCGCATCAAATCTCGACTAGAGATAAGATCTCTTCCGAGCGCCCGAGTCAACCTTGGCTAGAGATAAGATCTCTTTCGAATGATCGTGTCAACCTCGACTAGAGATAAGATCTCTCTCGAGCGACCGTATCAACCTCGACTAGAGATAGGATCTCTCTTGAGTGCCTGAGTCAACCTCGGCTAGAGATAGGATCTCTTTCGAGTGACTGCGACAACCTCGACTAAAGATAAGATCTCTTCTAAGCACCCGAGTCAATTTCGACTAAAGATAGGATCTCTCTCGAGCGACCACAACAATCTTGACTAGAGATAAGATCTCTCCTGAGTAATCATGATAACCTCGACTAGAGATAAGATCTCTTCCGAGCACCTGAGTCAACCTCGACTAGAGATAGGATCTCTCTCGAGCGACCGCAATAATCTCAGTTAGAGATAAGATCTCTCTCAAGCGACCACGTCAACCTCAGCTAGAGATAAGATCTCTCCCGAGCGCCCAAGTCAACCTCGGCTAGAGATAGGAGCTCCCCCGAGCACTCGAGTCAACCTTGGCTAGAGATAGGATCTCTTTCGAGTGACCGCAATAACCTCGATTAGAGATAAGATCTCTCCTAAGCCCTCGAGTCAACCTCGGCTAGAGATAGGATCTCTCCCGAGCAACCACGATAACCTCTGCTAGAGATAGGATCTCTTCCGAGCGACCACAACAATCTTGACTGGAGATGAGATCTCCCCTGAGCTTCAACTTCAATATCAACTTTGGCTGGAGATGAGATCTTCCTCGAGCTTCGACCTGAACCGGCACAGAGCCCAGAAGAGGACTTTGGCAGTCGTCTTTTCTGCACTCCCTTCCTTTGAGTTTCGAACTTAGGAGTGGAGGGAACTATTATTGGGGATAAACCCCGCTCCTACCAAAGTCCAGTCTGAGGCTCAGCTTAATGCAACCGATAGCCGCGGAAGAGCTTTAGTGCCCGAGTCTTAGCCGAACTCCTTCAATCGATCGGACTTCTCAGTGGTTGAGCTCCTTTCGAACTTTCCAACATCCAAGTCTTAGCCGAACTCTTTCAGTCGGTCAGACTCCTCAGCGGTTGAGCTCCTTCCGAACACAGCGGTCGAGTCTCAGTTGAACTCCTTCAGCCAGTCGAGCTCCTTCTGAACTCCCAACGATCAAGCTTTAGCTGCACTTTCCCAGTCCGACGCCTACGAGAGCCGAACTCCCTCCGCACTCTTTCGATCGAACTCCTTCCGAGCTTCCCCTTCGGTCGAACTCCTTCGAAAGTTTGAACCCCTCTAGAATTGATACATGCCGAAGTCCACCAATCAATGCCTACTTTCTCAGAGCCATGGCTATTAAATCTAGATGAACTATCACCATCAGTCTACCACAGGCGATGCGACCGGATGACATGGCCACCACTACTTGCGACACCACTCTCTCCATAACCAGCTCCATGTAGTCCACAACCCATCAGTATGGCTGTCACTATCCACTTGATGATGCCTTCTTCTCTGTACCAAACTTCATGCAGCTCCGAGCGATCCACGACCAAACGATATGACCAGCACCATCAAACTGCTCTAAGCTCCGCCTATAAAAAGGGACCCTCTAGATACGCTTACTCTGGACTTTAAGCTCTCCTCTCCTCCTCTAAACTCTGTCGAACTCATTTCTGAGCACTCCATTTCTGTTGGTCAGAAGAGCTGACTTGACCATCGGAGGATCCTATCGAAGCCACCCCCACCGACTCTGGATAGAACTTTATTTTGTAGATCACCGACGACGACCTCGTCCTCCTCCACTTCAGCTCGATCCAACGTCAACCAGATTCTACACCAACAATATTTAAAAGAAATTGAGAAGCATTGCGAATTATTGCATGCAATCATCTTTCCAAAGGGAGCTTATTGTATGTTATAATTTTGAAATGAAATATTTTATGACTAGTAAAGTATATAGCTTAGGAATTCATTCTATCAAAGTAAATGGACATTCCAAAAGCTAATGATACCTTGCTAGGTTGATTCTACTGAACGTGCGAGAGATACCTTATATTGGCCACTTTCTTTTTAAAGAAAATTTATGGTATTGCACCAAGAGCTTTTATTAAAATAATGCTTATAAATATTTTCAAGCATATATATTATCCGTATTATCTATTGATTAGTTGCATAAAGGTTGTTTAGCAGTTAGCACCTTTGTATTGAATAATATTATATATTAGAGAGTGTTGAGGATAAACCCCACTCCTATCAAAGTTCAATTCGATGCTCAGCCTAATGCAACCGGTACCCATGGAAGAGCTTCAGCGGTCGAATCCTAGCCAAACTCTCCGACGATCGGGTCATTCTCGAACTCCTTCACCGAAGTCCAGTTTGATGCTCAGCCTAATGCAATCGATAGCTCCGAAAGAGCCCCGACAGTCGAGTCCTAGTCGAACTCTCCAGCGATCGAGTCTTTGCCGAACTTCTTTAGCCGACCGAACTTCTCAGCGGTTGAACTCCTGTCGAACTTCTTCAACTGGCCGAACTCCTCAGTGGTCGAGCTTCAGTCGAACTCCTCAGCAATTGAACTTCGAATGGACTCTCATGAGAGCCAAACTCCCTCCGTACTCCTTCAGTCGAACTCCCATGAGAGCTGGACTCCCCCGTACTCCTTCAACCGAACTTCCACGAGAGTCAAACTCCCTCCGTGCTCCTCCTGTCGGATGCTTACAGAAGTTAGACTTTCATCAAACTTCTCCTTCGACCGAACTCCTTTCGGATCGCTCCTGCAGATAGACTTCTCTAAGGGCCGAACTCCTTCCGAACATCCTTTTCGTACCAAACTCCTTCCGGATGATCCCCTCCAGACGTATCTCCCTTAGAAGTTCGAGCTTTCTTGAAATAGATATATGTCGAGGTTCTTCACCTATGACTGTTGAACCTCGGTAGTATGGCCGCCACTGCCAGTCTGACACCACCTTTCTCTCTGTAACAAGCTCCATGCGGCCCACGATTGGATGACATGGCCACCACTACTGGTGACACCACTCTCTCTGTAACCAGCCCCATGCGGCCCACGATCTATCAGTATGGCCGTCACTATCTATCTGATGATGCCTTCCTCTCTATACCGAACTCTATGTGGCCCTAAGCGGCCCACGAACGGGCGGTATGGTCATCACCATCAATCCGCTACAAGCTCCGTCTATAAAAAGAGATCCTTCAGATATGTTTGCTTTAAGCTCTCCCCTCCTCCTCTAAACTCTATCGAACTCATTTTTGAGTACTCCATTTTTGTTGGCCAGAAGAACTGACTTGACCATCGAAGGGTCCTATCAGAGCCACCACCATCGACTCTGGATGGGACTTTATTTTGTAGGTCTCCGACGGTGACCTTATCCTTCTCCACTCCAGCTTGATCCAGCATCAGTCAGATTCTGCACCAATAGATTTGGTGCTAGAAGGAGGACCCTCTGCCTCTGAGGTTCCCTTATTTTTGAAGGAGTGCTCAACAACGATTTCTCTCTTCCCTCTTTAGAGATCTTCCTTCTTCCTCTCCAAAGTTCTTTTTCAAGAGAAAATACCTCCCAGGAGAGCTTCGATCTAACGATCGATGGCCTTCATGGTCCGATCCCGTCTAGATCCATCTGCTCCTGCTTCAACCCCGGCAACTCGGGTTCCATCTGTAGCCGCGGTGGATGCGGAGCAGTTTAACCTACTGGTCCAATAGGTTTGTGGCCTCAAGAAGGCAATACAGGCCATGCATCGGTAGGCCCCGACATCAGTTCGATCGGTGCAAGATTCTCTAGAGCACTGTGGCCCGATCTGGGAATAGCTGACTTGGGCCACCCAGCCTCTGATCCTCGAGAAAGGGAAGCAAAGGATGGAGGACCCCTGCTCAGACCACGACTCGACCCAGGGAGAGACTTCACACCTATTTCACTGGAATACCCTGGAGGTCAACAACCATGAAGACCTCTTGGATCAAAGGCTCTTAAAAATGAGCTGATGGATCGAAGAGCTTCATCACACTCCCTCCTCATACGGTAATGGCATTTGTACTAACCCTCCTTTTTCATAGAAAATTATAAAGGAACCGATCCCACCGAACTTTAAGCTCTCATAGTTGGAGAGTTACGATGGAACCACAAATCCGATCGACCATCTGGAGGCCTTTCGAACGATGATGTTGCTCCACGGTGTGCCAGACGCTATTTTGTATCGAGCTTTCCCCTCCACTCTCAAGGGAGCTGTAAGGAATTAGTACTTAATGCTGAAGTTGAGTACCATCTTATCATTTGATCAGATGAGCCACCAGTTCGTAGCCCACTTCATCAGCAGCCGACGACCGTGCCGAGGTTTGGACTTCCTGCTGACCATCAAGCAGAGGGAGGGAGAATCCATCAGGGCTTACATCACCAGTTTAATGCTGCTGCATTAGAGGTTCGAAATCTGGATCAATTAGTTGCAATGGCCACTCTCAAGGATGGCCTCCAAAAGAATGATTTGGTGTTCTTCCTAAAAAAGAAGTACCCCAGGGACTTTGCTGACATGCTAGCTCGGGCTGAAGGATATGCCCGGGCTGAAGAAGCCCTCAAGGCCAAGGATAATGAAGCCCATGGTGAGCGGTGAATCGACGGGCCAGACAGGCCCGCCAAAGGGAGGCCTCCGTTCGAGCGCAAGCAAGCCCGGACCTCTCTCCGGGCCCAGAGGTAGGGAAGCCCTGATGGAAGGGTGCATTGAGGTTCTCCTCAATGAAGATTTCATAACTACGCCCCCATTAATGCCCCAAAAACCCAAGTATTGATGAAGATCAGGGAACGACTTTCAAGACTGAAGAGGATGCGTTCCCATCCCAGCAAGTATAATTTCAATAAGTTTTGCCTTTATCATCATGACCACGGTCACGACACCAAGGAGTGTATCCAACTCCAGGACGAGATCGAAGAGCTCATCGGGTGAGGCAGACTTGGCCGATTCCTGCAGAAACGACCTACAGGGCGGAAAGATCGGTCGGGAACGTCACTGCAGCCTGAACCATCTAGGAGGAAGGACCAATAAGAAGATTGGCCGCCACTCGATGTCATCAATACCATCTTGGGGGGACTTCGGTAAGGTGAGGCCAGTGGATCCATGGGATCGATCAAGAGATGGAGGACCGAGGAACCCATGACTTTTACTGAGGCAGATGCCTAGGGGGTCCAGTTTTCGCACAATGCGGTTGTAATCTTTCTAAATATTGCCGACTATGATGTACACCACATTTTGGTAGATAATGAAAGTTCAACCGATGTATTATTTTACGATGCCTTCTCGAAAATATCTTTATCTGATGACCGTCTAGGGCCTATGAACTCTCCACTAATAGGATTCACTAGCAATGCCATGCCAGTTGAGGGCATAATAATTTTAGCTGTGACTGCAGGACAACGTCCAAAGCTGGCTAAGGTGCGGGTCGATTTTTTGGTCGTACGGATCTCGTCCGCCTACAATGCTATCCTCGACCGACCTGGTCTGAATGCACTTCGAGCGGTGGTATCAATCTATTATTTGAAGGTGAAGTTTCTAATGAGTCATGGGATCAGAGAGGTCAGGGGAGATCAGGTCCTGGCGAGGCACTGCTACTCAATCATCCTACGTAAGGAAGAGCAGTCCGACCCTTACATTATTGATGGACTAGATGTCCGCGATGACCTTGCTGGAGAGCGGGGCGAGCCTATGGAGGACCTCATCTCTATACCCCTAAATGATGAAAACATGGAGCATACGATGCAGATCGGCTCCAACTTGGTGGATGAGGTTCGAAGTAACTCGTTGCCTTCCTCAGAAGGAACGCGGACGTCTTCACCTAGACCCCAGCGGACATGCCGGAGATCAACCCCGAGGTCATGGAATATCGACTAGCCATTGATCCGAGGCATCGATCGATAAAAGAAAAGATATGCCACCACACCCCGGATAGGCAGCAAGCAATCATCGAAGAAGTAGACAAGCTCCTTAAAGTCGATTTCATCCGGAAGGTTAATTATCCGACCTAAGTCTCAAACGTGGTTCTCGTCAAAAAGGTGAACAACAAGTGGAGGATGTGCATTGACTTCAAAAAGCTGAATAAGATCTGTCCGAAAGATAGCTACCCTCTACCTAGGATTGATCAACTAATGGATGCAACCTCGGGCTATGAGCTTCTCACCTTCATGGATGCCTTCTCTAGTTATAACCAGATATAGATGGCGCCTGAGGATGAGGAGAAGATCGCTTTCGTTACTGACCATGGTCTTTATTATTACAGGGTCATGCCCTTCGGACTCAAAAATACAGGGACAACATACCAACGTTTGGTCAATAAGATCTTCAAGAAGCAGATTGACCGCAACATGAAGGTGTATGTGGATGACATGCTTGTCAAAAGTCGAGCTTCAATAGACCACCTTGTCGATCTGAAAGAGATCTTCGGTGCACTTAGAAAGTACAAGATGAAACTGAATCCAACCAAGTGCGCCTTTGGCATGACCTCTGAAAAGTTTCTAGGGTTCATGGTATCAAGACACGGGATTGGAGCAAACTTCGAGAAAATCTGAGCCATTCAGAAGATGACCACTCCGAAAATAATCAAAGAAGTTTAGCGTCTGACCGAAAAGATGGCATCCCTAAATTGCTTTGTCTCAAGATTGGCCGAACGATGTGTGCCCTTCTTCCAAGTTCTTAAGCAACCAAAGAACTTCTGCTGGATGACAGAGTGCCAACAGATATTCGAGGAGCTTAAAAACTACCTCAGCTCACTCCCACTGCTGGCAAAGCCCAAATTCGAAGAAGAATTATTTCTGTACCTAGCTATCTTTCCGATGGCCCTGGCGGCAGTCCTAGTCAAGGAAGAAGCGAAGATGCAGCGACCAGTCTACTACGTGAGTCGGATCCTGACCAGGTACTCTAGATTAGAAAAACTAACTTACTCTCTTCTAATTACT
Organism: Cocos nucifera; assembly: GCA_006176705.1. Lineage (NCBI taxonomy): Eukaryota > Viridiplantae > Streptophyta > Magnoliopsida > Arecales > Arecaceae > Cocos > Cocos nucifera. The sequence continues at coordinate 1,824,192 of QRFJ01000005.1, read as the reverse complement.
ATCAGGAGACTCCGACCTTATTTTCAGGAGCACACCGTAACGATCCTCACAGACCAACCAATAAAAGCAGTCCTTCATCGAACGGACGCTTTCGGAAGAATCGTAAAATGGGCAATCGAGCTCACAGAGTTTAACATCAACTATCGATCCCGACCATCGATCAAGACCCGGATACTGGTAGATTTTGTGTTAGAGTGCACCATTCCAGTTGAAGCCGAGCTAGAATAGAACGAGGCCGGTGCCTTGCTATCGCGACCGAAACCCTCCGAGGAAAGTGCCGACCTTTTCGAAGGCTTTTGGGCTCTGCACGTGGATGGTTCGTCCAACTTCGTTGGAGCTGGTGCAGGACTGATCTTGGTCAGTCCCAAGGGAGTCGTCATCGAGTATGCACTGCGCTTCGAGTTCCCTACGACCAACAATGGGGCCGAATATGAAGCATTGATCGTCGGATTAAGAATAGCAAGGGAATTAAAAGTGGATCAGCTTCAAGTCTACAGTGATTTTCAGCTGGTGGTTGACCAAGTTAATGGCAGCTACGAGGTGCGGGAGGAAAGAATGGTGACATACCTCAGAAAAGTGAAGGACTTGACTCCAATCTTCGACAGCTTCGGCATTCGACAGATTTCGAGGGTCGAAAATGCAAGAGCCGATTTTCTCTCCAAGTTGGCCACTTTGGCCCCGTCCGAACTATCCAAAGAAGTATTTTTGGAGACTCTGAAGTGCCCAAGTCTGAAGGAATCTCAGGTCGTCCTACAGATGGAGTTTGAGCCAAGCTGGATTGACCCGTTGATTGCCTACCTCAAAGAAGGAGTCCTTCCTCATGATCCGATTGAAGCTCGAAAACTCAGGAATCAAGCCTTCCGGTACGTCCTATACGAGGGCAGACTGTATAAGAGGTCGTACTCACTTCCACTGCTAAGATGTCTCTGACCTTCAGAGGCCGACCTCGCATTGTGGAAGGTGCATGAAGGACTTTGTGGAAGTCATATAGGGGCTAGGTTCTTGTCGCAAAAACTACTTCAATAAGGATACTACTGACCGACCTTGTTTCACGATTCCATGAAGTATGTCAAAAAATGCAATCGCTGTCAGAAGAATGCAAACATACAGAGGCAGCCAGCCTCCAAGCTTACTCCGTTAAGTGCATCTTGGCCATTTGCACAATAAAAAATGGACATATTTGGCTTTTTTCGGATGGCTTCCGGGTAACGAAAGTTTCTCCTGATCGCGATTGATTATTTCACCAAGTAGGTCGAAGTCAAACCACTAGCAAAGATTACCGAGATCAAGGTATAGGACTTCATTTGAAAGTCAGTAGTCTATCGGTTTGGTCTGTCCCAAACTCTCATAATCGATAACAGATGGTAGTTTGCTGGGGTGAGGTTCGTAGAGTTTTATGAAAATCTGAACATCTTCCACCACTTCACATCTGCAGCTCACCCACAGGCCAATGGGGAGGCTGAAGTAACCAACTGAACTCTACTGTAGGGCATCAAGATGAGGTTCGACAGAGCAAAAGAGGTCTGGGTGGACGAACTCTACCATGTCCTCTGGACGTATCGAACCATGCAAAGGCTACCGACTAGGAAAACTCCATTCATCTTGGCCTTTGGCACGGAGGTGATTATCTCGATTGAACTTAAGCTTCCATCAGCATGGATCATGGCCTTCAATGAGCAGCACAACCCACTGGACCTCAGAGTCGACCTCGACCTACTAAAAGAGAAGAGGGATGAAGCCCGCATTCGGATGGTGACCTACAGACAGAAAATGGCCCAGTATTATAACTCCAGAGTTAGAGGTAAGACATTCAGAGTGAAAGACTTAGTACTTCGGTGAGTCACCATCTTCCAGC